>CM026401.1:54486769-54546326 GCA_014843695.1 Archivesica marissinica
AGTGACTGGGTGCTCTGGTAGTGAATAGGTGCTCTGGTAGTGACTGTGTGCTCTGGTAGTGCCTGTGTGCTCTGGTAGTGACTGGGTGCTCTGGTAGTGCCTGGGTGCTCTTGTAGTGACTGGGTCCTCTGGTAGTGAATGGGTGCTCTTGTAATGACTGGGTGCTCTGATAGTGCCTGGGTGCTCTGGTAGTGACTGAGTGCTCTTGTAGTGAATGGGTGCTCTGGTAGTGCCCGAATGCTCATGTAGTGACTGGGTACTCTGGTAGTGCCTGGGTGCTCTGGTAGTGACTGGGTGCTCTAGTCGTGATTGGGTGCTCTGGTAGTGCCCGAGTGCTCATGTAGTGACTGGGTACTCTGGTAGTGCCTGGGTACTCTGGTAGAGACTGTGTGCTCTGGTAGTGACTGGGTGCTCTGGTAGAACCTGGGTGCTCTGGTAGTGGCTGGGTGCTCTCGTAGTGACTGGGTGCTCTGGTAGTGACTGGGTGCTGTGGTAGAGAATGTGTGCTCTGGTAGTGACTGGGTGCTCTGGTAGATCCTGGGTGCTCTGGTAGTGGCTGGGTGCTCTCGTAGTGACTGGGTGCTCTGGTAGTGACTGGGTGCTGTGGTAGAGACTGTGTGCTCTGGTAGTGACTGGGTGCTCTGGTAGAGACTGTGTGCTCTGGTAGTGACTGGGTGCTCTTGTAGAGACTGTGTGCTCTGGTAGTGACTGGGTGTCATTTGTAAACATTCTTTGATATGGCCTAAACATTTGTTTGTATAGTGTCAAGGCTATTGTGTACCATAGTGTTTTTAAAAATATTAAAACGTAAAACATTTGCTTTTGATGGATTCCATCAGGAATAAGATATCGATAGTGATTGCTAGAAGTTGTAAGAACTTGTTTCACAATCAAGCTAAATTAATTTGTATAATCTAAGTATGTTATAAGAACTTGTTTCGCAATCAAGCTAAATTAATTTGTATAAACTATGTATGTTTAAATTTACATGGTATTTTTAATTTTAAATGGGGCAGACTGCATGGGCGAAAACTATTCCAAGCTTGTTAGTTTCATATGGTAATAATAAGTATCGTTTAATCATATCCTTATTGCAAATCAATAATATGTCATATACACACAGATACCACCCATAGCATGAACATGCAAATGGTTTGGGCTACACGTTTTAACAACATTAGACAACGACCAGCACCAATAAGTATTACTTGGCAACATTAAACTGAGACTCATTAATCTCCGCCAAAGCCTTCGTAAGTTTCCGTGAACTACGACCAGGACATACGTTAGGTTTTCACCATTAATATTTGAATCAAGTCAGTAAGTAAGTGTACCATAATCTAAAGCTCATATTTTATTTCGGAAATCCGATTATTAACGAAGTAAGTATGCAAATGTCTCAGTTTAATATTGCCAAATTTTTAATATTCATACACTATATTTATTTACTTTATACCTCTAACATTACATATTGTATGACCAGATTGAACTGATAAAAATTAATCTTCGGCAAGTTTCTTCGAGCGTTTCCGTATATTTTTTCAACAAAATAATCTTATAAATAATTAAATATCGATACCAGATTATCAAATGGCTTGTGGTATAGTGGAAAGTGATATGAACTTGTAAATCTGACATCGCTGGTTCGAATCTAGCATACGGGATAATAATTTTTATTCGTATTTCATAATTGTTCACATTTGTTTTTTAATTTGTTTTTTTTCTTTTGTCGTTACCTGTATTTCTTTTAATTTAATTGCTTTATATTTTCATATTTTCATTCATTCTTTTTTATGTATATTTTTAACTTTTTTATTTCATTTCTACTGACAAAATTCAACATTTCAACATTGCAAACATAACATCGTAAACATGGATCATTCCACCTCATAGCCTCGGTCGGTGCGTGGTCACCACGTACCCACTCGTTGGGCGGTCTGTGCGCTCTTGGGCCTCCACTTAAGTCATCCCACAGTACTTGATGTACTCGAAGCTCTACCCGGTAAGTGTCGGAGAACTTTCATGTTATCGATCTGTCTTCTACGTGATCCAGACTCCCCCCGCTTCCACTCCCGACCCCCGTCCGATCATCTTCCGACAGCGTTCTTGAGCGCTGAAAGAACGTCCAGCTGAAATTTAACAAACCAGACACCCACCCACACTTTACCAACCCCAGCAATACACCACCATGAAATCTCACCTCGCCATAGTCAATCCGTACTCCCCAAGCACCATGCCCCAATTAAATATCCATGTCCCTGTCAAACTTACTGCAATGTCAATTCTCGTCTAACTGAGATATCTTTCAACACACTGCACCTCCAGATGAGTTCCATAGTGTTGAACTCAGGGTGATATGGAGGTAGCCGTAAGATCTCATGCCCAGAATCTCTAATCAGCTTGTCTTCAGTGTATGTCGGTTCTGGTTTGTGTAGGGTAACGAGCTCTAGAAGCTTGGGCCTCGTCATAACGTCATCAAAATCAATGCTGTGATTCCGCAGCATGTCTGAAAATAGAAAGAAGAACATGTCATAATCATGTACACACACTTACCAGTAACAGTATGTTTCCATATAACACTTTACCAATAGATTACCTTGATGTCCTCTTTCTTGGTAGAAGATGTTGGACACTGGACACTTGCCCGCCTTCATCGAATGATAACTGGCGTTGTCCATGACAATCGCAGACTTCTCTCCAAGATTAGGCAAGAGCTGTTCCCGAATCCACTTGATGAACTTTGGGCCGTCCATCTCATTGTGGTAGTCACCCGTCGAGCAAAATGCCTTGTAAACAAGCTTGGTACCTTGCACGAACCCGGCTCGACTCACTGCGTGCACGACGATCAATCGCTTCCACGATACGGCGGACACACACCTTTCATGTCAGGCACCTGCCAGCACTTCCTCTGTGTATAGCCACTGTCCATCCATGTCTCGTCTATATACACCAGTCTAAATCCTTGCTCCTCCAGTTCCTACATCCTTTCATAAAACTTAAGCCGTGCTGTTAGTACAGCTGACTTCTCCATAAGCATCTTTCTGTTGTCGCTGGTTCTTCTCCAACTAAATCCCAATTCCTTTAATGTCTTTCTAAGTGTCTCGCTGCATCGATAATGAATTTTCTCTCTAAGAACTCCGAGTAACTTTTTCAGAGTTGGCAGCACACGCCCGTGCGTGTAGAACTCCCGGACTTTACTCCTAATCACATCCTGATCAAAGACATCCACATGCTTGTAGGCTCCCCGTTTCCTTCTAACAGGTGAAAGGAGTGTTCCTGTCTCCCGGAGTTCTTTCAATATCCTACAAATAGTAGCCTGGCTGGTGCCAGTAGCTTCTACAGTCTTTGATATACATACTGTCATTGTATATGCTTCTTTGTCTTTAAAATAATTAAAAACTTTCAAAACTTTAGCTTTGTCAGTAGAACGAAGTTGTTTTCTACTCCGCATCCTAAAGGTGTACTGACTATGTTCGATGTACATGTAATTTAGAAACTACAAATCGTGCTGCACGTGATTTTTGTGCGCATATTTAATTATATATTTTATTGAAGAATAATGAAAACAAATATAAAGTGGCATTCACCGGGCTCGAACAGGTAACGTGTTACTTCCAAGATCACAGACGTATCCACTAGATTACTAGTCGAGACGGTAAGGACTGTGTTTCTAAAGTGTTATATTCACATTCAATGAGATCGGTTTGATTCGGAAATCGACGGAAAGAATACGGAAACAAACGGCATATGCAAATACATCAGTTCAATCTGGTCTATAATATAAACACAACAACCCCCACCCCCTTATTTGTAAAAGAAAACAGACATATCTATAGTCCAGTGGTAACACACTGGACTGGTAATCCAGGGATCGCAGGTTCGATCCCCCTATGACCCTAATAACAAATATTAACAGTCCTTCAGTTGGGACTTTAAACCGAGATCTCTTGTAGGTGCTTTACACCGTGCACGTAAACAACCCAGAAGAGACTCTGGAATGGGTCTCTGTCTGTATCATTGCACTATCCTCCAAACATCTAAAATTACTAATCGCTTATATGAGTAACCGGTAGCGACGATAAATAAACGTAAACACACTCACTTATTTGTAAAACATCTATGGAAGATAACTGTTGATATTATGGTAGCTAACCATACAGTCGTGATTGTCTTTCCCTTGTATTACAGATTGTACATGTTCAAACATTAACAAGCGCAATCATCGACAGTTTTCCGAAACAATTTACAAAAAGAAAACTATTGGTTACTGCAACTGTGTGCTTTGTTTCCTTTCTACTTGGAATATCGTGCATCCCTCAGGTAGGTCGTACATCACTCATGTATGTCGTGCATCACTCAGGAATGTCGTACATCACTGTGGTATGTCGTACATCACTCATGTATGTCGTACATCACTCAGGTATGTCGTACATCACTCAGGTATGTCGTACATCACTCATGTATGTCGTAAATCACTCAGGTAGGTCGTACATCACTCAGGTAGGTCGTACATCACTCTAGGTCGTACATCACTCAGGTATGTGGTACACCACTCAGGTATGTCGTACATCACTCATGTATGTCGTGCATCATTCAGGTATGTCGTACATCACTCAGGTATGTCGTACATCACTCATGTATGTCGTGCATCATTCAGGTATGTCGTACATCACTCAGTTATGTCGTACATCACTCATGTATGTCGTGCATCATTCAGGTATGCCGATCGAAGGTTTGTGCATCACTCAGGTATGCCGATCGAAGTGTTGTGCATCATTCAGGTTATCTCGGTCAAAGATATGTGCATCATTCAAGTTCTACTCTCAGGTAATATTCTCGACCATTCGGCATTATAGATTGCCAAGAACCATAGTTGTGCACTATTTGTTTTATTCTAATAATGTCTGTGCGAATATAGATTTTACCTATCCGTCATTGAAAATTGGATTCTTAAAATATCAAGTTGTGTTAGAATGTTATATTTAAGAGGTTCATACGGAGGAATATTCCATAGCTAATTATGTCACCATCTATAAATAGAACATATATTTATAATTCTATTTATATATCTGTCTGTCGTATTTAATGTAGGGTGGAGTGTATTTCCTGCACATTCTGGATTGGTATTGTGCCAGTATAGCTGTTATGTTCTTGGCATTTATGGAAATGGTGGGGTTGTCATGGGTATACGGTAAGTTGTGTGTTCAGGTATAACGTGTATTTATTTAATTTTTACAACGGTTGCGAAACAAGCTCTAACAACGTATAGCAATCACACACGTTAACCTGGATGGAAGCAGATATATATATGCGGCTATTCGTGTGGGAGGAAACCGGAGTACCCAGAGAAAACCTGCATGTACTATCTGGCCACAACCGTACCATATGTCACATACTTCCCGGTCCGATGATCGAACCAGAGCTGCATTAGTGAGGTAAGTAAGCGAGTGTGGTACCAATCCGACAGCTGAGTTGAGTGTTGTTAATATATATTACTGTATGGCTGTCCGATTAGCGCAGTGGTTAGTGCGCTCGCTTCTCACCAATGCAACCCGGGTTCGATCCTCGGACCGGGAAGTATGTGAGATAATACACTGGTCGTCAGATCGGACAGGTGGGTTTTCTCCGGGTACTCCGGTTCCCTCCCACGCCAACGACCACATATACCCTGTCATCCGCGTCAACGAGAGTGATTAATATAAGTTGTAGAAACTTGTTTCGCAATCGTTGCAAAATAAATAAAGTTTAATCTTAAAAAAATATTGCGAAAATTGCTATAATATGCATGAAACATTTGTCGAAATGGGCGAGTCGTGATACTAATGGGTGTTTGTGTATTACGTTTATTTATCGTCGCTACCGGTTGCCCATATGAGCGACGCCTCCTGAAGAGATCATTCATATTAGATGGTATTGTCTGTGTGTGTCGTACGCATTCTTATCGTCGCTACTGTGTACCCATATAAGCAACACCTCCTGAAGAGATTTATAGTCGTTTTAGATTGTGGAGGATAGTGCAGTGATACAGACAGAGATCCATTACAACGTCTCATCTGGATCTTGTACGTGCACGGTGTAAAGCACTGACACGAGACCTCGGTTTAATGTCTCACCTGAGCGACTATGATATGAGTCATTTCAGTATGGTACAGCGTGGGATCGAACCTGTGACCCATGTTCTACAAATTACAGCGTGTTAACAACTGGATACTAATCCGTTACATGAAGACTCTGTTGCTTATGAACTATATTAATTGAAGGTACCAGGAGACTATACGGTGATATAGAAATGATGATTGGCAGGCCTCTGTTGTCTATATGGGGGATCTGCTGGCGATTCGTCACACCGGCTGTTATTCTGGTACGCATCGTTTGATTATATTTACAAATGCAACTTCATAACTGCCACTTTAATTGCATTGGCCTTAATTAGTTTGGCAACGTTGTTTGACCTATTTAGACGGGTGAGATCTTACGTAACGGGAAGTATGTGAGACGGTACGGTGGTCGCCAATTTCGAACAGGTAGGTTTTCTCCGGGTACTCCTGTTTCCTCTCACACGAATGACCACACATACGCTTTTATCCGAGCCAACGAAAGTGATTAATAAAAGTTGTTAGAACTTGCTTTGCAATCGTTGTAAAATAAATAACGTTTTAATATGAGGTGACCTGGGCCTAATTGATTAAAAAGTTTAAAATATTAAATATGAATGCAAACACAGTGATCGTAAAGCACATGCCATAGGCTATGTAAGACTTCATGTGCGGCGTCATATTATTAAGTAAAACATGTTAATGAAAAGAACAATTATGTAAATCGTACGATACTTACTGGTCGTAAACGATAGTCCGCCCACTGTTTAGAACAATGCATTCTATAGTTGGTATGCACATGACGTGTACGCCTGTACATGGCATAGAAGTCATAGCAAGGTACATCACATGGAACGATTTATATCGAAGTTATTATGTATAACCATGCATTTATTTTTCCTTATACTACGTACAGTTAATTTGGCTGTTTAATTTGGCACAACTGACGCCAGTTAAATATGGTGACGTCACGTATCCCACGTGGGCCATAGCGATTGGTTGGATTATAGCGTTCTTGTCACTAGTACCGTTACCTGTTGGAATGATAATGGCGCTGCATAAAGCGGACGGGAACACGTTTATGCAGGTACAGTAAATCAGTTGATTCAGTAAATGTAATTAAGTTTATTTAGTATAAGTAATTGTGTTTATTCAGTATAAGTAATTGTGTTTATTCAGTATAAGTAATTAAGTTTATTCAGTATATGTAATTATGTTTATTCAGTATAAGTAATTTTGTTTATTCAGTATAAGTAATTAAGTTTATTCAGTATATGTAATTAAGTTTATTCAGTATATGTAATTACGTTTATTCAGTATAAGTAATATAGGTTATTCAGTATAAGTAATATAGTTTATTCAGTATAAGTAATTAAGTTTATTCAGTATAAGTAAATAAGTTTATTCAGTATAAGTATTATATTTTATTCAGTATAAGTAATTACGTTTATTGAGTATAAGTAATTACGTTTATTCAGTATAAGTAATTACATTTATTCAGTATAAGTAATTAAGTTTATTCAGTAAAAGTAATTAGGTTTATTCAGTTTAAATAATTAGGTTTATTCAGTAAAAGTAATTACGTGTATTCAGTATAAGTAATTAAGTTTATTCAGTATAAGTAATTAGGTTTATTCAGTAAACGTAATTAGGTTTATTCAGTAAAATAATTAAGTTTATCCAGTATAAATAATTTAGTTTATTCAGTATATGTAATTACGTTTATTCAGTATAAGTAATTAAGTTTATTCAGTATAAGTAATTAAGTTTATTCAGTATAAGTCAATCAGTTTGTTTTGCCAAGAAGTATAGGATATAAGCCGAAAACGATCCAATGGACTGTTACATTTGTTATAGAGCTAGGTTTTGCTGTACAGTTCAATTAGATCGTCTTCTTACTAAACGTGTACAAATCACACGTTTGCATTGTAAGCACATCATATCTAAATTTAAGTAGCCATCAATAGTCATTTAGAGAAAACAATCTTACAATTCCTAGTATAACATATATTGATATATAATTATATAAACACATCATATAATAATATAATCAATACTCAGAAAAAGGTATTGTATAATATATGGTTATATTACACATATTAAATGGATAATATCAAAGCCACGACAGCCAATTCTGTTCTGCAATTCACTACCCCAAATCCATATCTGTACAACACTATCCTCCAACAATCTAAAATGACTAATCACTTCAGGAGGCGTCATTCATATGGACAACAGGTAGCGACGATAAATAAACGTAAAACACACACCCAACGCTAGTTTCAGTTGTATCCAAGTGCAATGGGTATATCGAGTATTATATTACAATATTGACGTAAAATATACTAAATTCGCTCCATGTTTTCAGAAATTGAGGTTCACAATTAGACCCAGCAAAGACTGGAAACCAGCTGACATAGCGTTAAGGGAGCAGTACGGAGCAATGATGGACAAAAACGCAGTTTTATATGAAATAAAGTCATGAATGATAAAACATGCAGATGGATTGGCTTACATAAATGTACATCGAGTTATATCTATATAAATGTGTCCTCACATTCACGGCAGTAGTTAAATGCATACGTCATATTCTTAATGTAAACCTTGTGAATTCATTGGTTATTCAAACATGTCATGATGTGTCACCAGTTCACGGACGCTATTTGCTTGTTTCACGCATGATCAAATATCGAAATTTATCAGTGGACTAAAATGTTGAAGACAGTTGAATAACACATTTTATTCTAAGCTTACATATTCCATAACAACAGCAGTTTGAAATATTGTCAACGTGAAACGTTTTTGGATCTGGTGCGGGCCGGGACGTTTTCTAATGTTGTTAAAACTTGTGGCCCAAACCATTTGTATTATCAGGCTATATTGTTATACCAATGTTTTGTATATTATATCTTGATCAATGCAATAAAATATGATTAAACTAAAACGTTTTGGGACTCAATCCATCAGTGACGTCATTTATGACGCCATCTAAATGCGACGATCTACAGCCACGTCGTAATAAAAACACCGACAGTCTTCATACCTAATATAATAATAGCAGATAGTTAGCTTAAAGTCAAATACAAAGCTTTGATAGTTTACTTACCGTTTCTAGGGTTTGCGGGGGAGTAAAGTCAGTGTCGTTTCAGGTGCAAAAGATCCGGAGTTCGAACCCAGTTGGAGCCGTTACGATTGTGCCGTTAGGCAAGGCATTTAATGCCCACGGTGCCTCTTCTCTCTCCCCCGTGGCGATGGATTGCATCAGGAATGAGGTCTCGAGAGTGATTATTATAAGTCGTAAGAACTTGTTTCGCAATCGAGCTAAAATAAATGATGAAATTAGTATAAACTAATTACTCTGTATTATCTATTGCCATGTACTCGTATAATATATCTACACTGCCATACGTAAGTGTTGTAATAATAATGCAGTTGAGAAGGGTCGAATCTATTATTCTAAGAAATTATAACCGGACCCATTATCTATGCTGTTGTTTATGATTTTTATATTATTGTGTAAGTTCTTTTAATGGAAATAAAATATACGTAAACTGACCACCACCCGCCTCAAATACACTATATCCAAATGCATTACCAATGGGTCGTGAAAATCTGAAAAACGAGTTCCTTTAAAGTACAATTTTAGTACGCAATTTCACAATCAGTGTTATATTTTAAACTTTATTTATTTTACAACGATTGCGAAACAAGCTTTAACAATTTGTATTAATCATTCTCTTTGCCGCAGATCAAAGCGTAAATGTGGTCATTGGTGTGTTATAGTACATATTATGTTATAGTACATGCAAGGTTATGTGACCATTCGTTAGTATATACATTATACATAGACGCATGTGTGTCATTCAGCACTTATGGATATCCAATAATCTATTTACGGATATCCAATAATAGATTTACGGATATCCAATAATAAATTTACGCATATCCAATACTATATTTATGGATATCCAATAATAGATTTATGGATATCCAATAATAGATTTATGGATATCCAAGACTAGATTTTACGGATATCCAATAATCGATTTACGGATATCCAATAACAGATTTATGGATACCCAATAATAGATTTATGGATATCCAATAATAGATTTACGGATATCAAATAATCGATTTACGGATATCCAATAATCGATTTAAGGATATCCAATAATCGATTTACGGATATCTAATAATCGATTTACGGATATCCAATAATAGATTTACGGATATCCAATCATCGATTTACGGATATCTAATAATCGATTTACGGATATCCAATAATAGATTTACGGATATCCAATAATCGATTTACGGATATTCAATACACTATTTAGTGAAACGGCGAGGCCAATAAAGGTATTAATTTGGTTAATTTCTATATATTATTACTGATATAGATATTAATTTTAGCGTTGATAACATTTCCACTAGCAACAACAATTGACTGAATGAGAAATAATACTGTACTGGTCTTATATACATTGGGTTTCACTCAAAGAATTGTTTTGTATCAGGAATGAAATTATGGACATATGCCATCTGTAAGAGTCTCCGCACCGTGTAGGGTAGTATGCAGATTAGCAGTAGGGCATAATCTTAGCACATTGTGTAGGAAATAAATTCGAATATTAGAATAGTTTGTACATTCAAAGAAAAAGTGGTAGCTGTTTTCATAAGATCCACACCGGCATAGTGGTGATTGAATTAACGTTTTAAAAAAGAGATGCCTGTGGAGCCCACTTGACTTGGTTCTAATTCGGGTATGTTATACCTGTAGAGATCTATCACCATACATTCTTCAATATCTTCTATTTCTTCCGACTTCTTGCCGGTCTTACATTTCTGTCATTTCTAAGCAATATGCACACTTTGTATACATGTATTAGTTCCACACCGTCTAATATATTACTGTGTATTTTGAACTGCAAGGAGAGAAACTATATACGCTCTGCTTTCATTTTAATCCTTTCATATATGCTTACGTCTTTGATTGTGTGTACATGTTTTGTTTTGTAAATGTATATAGTGGAATAAATATGCTTAAACCAACAATTTATTTCAAGGAAACACAATCATTATAATCAAACATTTATACTGCTCATTATAGCTAGCTGGAATATATAAAAACAAACACAGAACCATTTCAAGAGCGAATGATATCTAGAAACATGTTTATTTTCTGGCATGTGGCATGACCAAGTAATGAACACGGTCAATAGCTTGTCTACCTTATGGTTGGTTAATATTTTATGGCACATGGTAATTCGTGGAAATTACCTAACTTACACTGGAAAGTAAAGATTACATTGCACCGGGCACCGGGTAGAATAGCCGACTTTCCGAAAGCCAACTGGATAACTTCCTCACTTAATAGTCAATGTCAAGTGTGGTTATGTTACTGCTGCGGAAGATATAGATGGGCAAACTTTGATAACTCTGGGAAGGCAGCTGAAGAATCCGATGCTCACATTGATCGGAAAAGCAATAAATAATCTTCACCCATGTGCTGAATGGACTCAGTGGACTAAATGCAAAGCTACCAGAGTGAATTACTTTGGTTCCCGAAAGCGCAAACGACAATGTGGAATGTAACTTACACTGGAAAGCAAAGATTACATTGCACCTGGCACCCGGGTAGAATAGCCGACATTCCGAAAGCCAACTGGATAACTTCGCACTTAATAGAATTCGACACCCACCGCACACACTGTGATACGGATATATAGCGGTAAAGGGCACGTGATTTAAATATGCATTGCGTAAGCAGGTGAAATCAGTGATTTATTGTAATTAAGACCATTGCTCATTAAGAATTAAAAACGTGCTGATTGGCATATTTCTCAAAAAATCAAATCGAACACAAGTTATGAAAGATTTCTCCCAATATCGAATCACCACCTCGAACACAAGTTATGAACGATTTCTCCCAATATCTAATCACCACCTCGACCACAAGTTATGAACGATTTCTCCCAATATCGAATCACCACCTCGAACACAAGTTATGATCGATTTCTCCCAATATCTATCTAATCACCAAATCGAACACAAGTTATGAACGATTTCTCCCAATATCTAATCAACAACTCGAACACAAGTTATGAACGATTTCTCCAAATATCTAATCACCACCTCGAACACAAGTCATGAACGATTTCTCCCAAAATCATAGCTTCACCTCGACCATAAGTCATTAACGATTTCTCCTATTTAAATCAATACCTCGACCACAAGTCATGATCGAGTTCTCCCACAATCAGATTCGAGGACACACGTACATTCGTATACAGATTCGAGGTACACGTACGTTCGTATACAGATTCGAGGTACACGTACGTTCGTATACAGATTCGAGGTACACATACGTTCGTATACAGATTCGAGGTACACGTACGTTCGTATACAGATTCGAGGTACACGTACGCTCGTATACTGAATTCACAACTGGTCTTTACCTGAATGAATATTCCAAAACAAACATGGCGGCTTGACGTTCAATGAAGTTAGCTATGAATAAAATAAGCCTTAGTGAGTTCCCAGGCAATACACGCAATACTCATACCACGTTCTAGTTCCTGCTCTATCTCTATACGAATTTGTAGTTGTGACAGGCGCCTACCTGCTGGGTGGGGTGGGAGTTCAGATGACGCACCGTGCATCTAGCTAATTTACCGACATGACGGTGTCGTGTTGAAAATCACGTGGTATTTATTCACGTGTTTGCAATATATGTATATGTCAGGTGACTATACTAGTGCATGTGTTATACCTCAGCAAAGCTAGATCGACCGATGTATGCATTATAGCAACAATACACACCTGTATCCGCCTTAACCTGTTTTCATCTGTTTATTTTCGCTTTCATCATCATAGCAAGATTTCCACACGTTTGTCCAGCAGTTCCAGTTATGGCGCTACACGCACATACAGTCTATATCCGTTATGTCAATATAAACGGGGCCAGTGGAAGTCGTTATAGTGCAGTGCATGTGCGTTCGCTTCAGGTGCGAAAGGTCCGGTGTTGGAGCCCCGCTGGAGCAGTTACGATTGTGCCCTTAGGTAAGGCATTTAAAATCCACATTGCCTCTTCTCTCTCCTCCATGCAGATGGATTCCATCAGGAATGAGGTCTCGAGAGTGATTAATATAAGTTGAAAGAACTTGTTTCGCAATCGAGCTAATATAAATTTGTATAAACTAACGGAGCCAGTTATATGTAATTAAATGATAGTGTCTGAAACGGGACTTTGATCCGACTTGGAGATAACCGGAAAGGTCGACATAACCGACTTTGACATAGCGGATGTAGACTGTAGCTTATTTATAACAACATTTTAATTTTAAATACAGTGACAAAATTCAGATTCATATCAATTATACACACTGCAGCAGAATAGTGTACACTTTACGCCGATCGCTTTGTAAAGCGTCCAGAAAAAGCTAAACGTTTTGCAGTTAACTAAAGGATATGTAGCGTCTACGTATTGCTAGGAATATTGTATTATTAATAAGTCGATCTCGAACTAAATATGGCATCCGTCATTATAAAAATAATAATGTGTTCATTTTGGAATTATTGTAATATACTTTATACTTCCTCCAACATCACATATGTCTCGAAGTTCATTTATGTAACACAAACAATTGAATAGGAATGAATATGTCTGTCTCCAATATGGAGACAGACGGTTTATTTTGAAACAAGATAAACTGATAAGCAAAAGGTGTAATTGAATGCACCATAACAATATCCAAAATACATAAAGTTGGACATAAAATCCACCACAATAGGTGTAATTGACATCCACCACAATAGGTGTAATTGAATTCACCTTAACAATAGTGTATACACATGCAGTGGGTTAAAATTACAGTAATAAGTAGTTCGCACTGGGTGTCAAAACAGGAGGGAGGTTTCGTATTCCTGCGCGGTTAGATGTACCTTTATATTTTAGCTATTTTCTGACTATCGTGAACAGTTAATTATTAAATCATATATTCTAATGAATTTGTTTTGTCTGTAGTTTTTAATTTTGAGAGCAAACAGAAACTAACTTGAAAATTATACAGAAATTATTTCTTATTACGGATGTTCACACTTGGCCTGAGAACAGGCGTTGATATATTTTGCCTGGTCAGTCATATACATATCAATACAGAGATCATTAATTGGGCCGTATTGAGTTTCTGAAAATAAGAAAAATAGACCATGTATAGCCAGGTGCAAGCTAGATCCCCAGCAACACTAATCGTACGCCCTCTAGTCATTGCAATGGAGTGTTTTGTTATTATTTTTTAATGCAGCAAAGACCGCAAATGTAGTATTAGGTGTGAGTGTTTTACGTTTAGTTATCGGCGCTACCGGTTGCCCATATGAGCGATGCCTCCTGAAGAGATTAGTAAATTTAGATGTTTGGAGGATAGTGCAATAATACAGACAGAGACCCATTCCAAAGTCTCCTCTGGTTTTGTTACGTGCACGGTGTAAAGCACCAACACAATGCCTCGGATTAAAGTCCCAACTGAAAGACTGTTACTTTTATTGGGGTCAGACGGGGGATCGAACTGGGTTAGGTTAAACATTAAACGCAGTTTGGTATGGTGTGTTAGCAAAGGAGTTTACTCTACATTCTAAGTGCTAACTGACTGATTTCCAAATACAAGTCATTTGAAGCTGCAGCCGAGAATAGGGCGTACAATTAACATACTAAGCTATTTAATTATTTTAAGCGTGATATTGCAAATATTAATTACTTATTTGCAATAGTATCAGGAATATACTAGTATACAGCCACTTACTATCTTACGTTTATTGTGTGTGTTTCGGAGTAACTATAAACGTTCATGTTGTAATTATTTCGGACGATTCAAACGAGCATAATCATGAACGATTTAAACGTGGTAAAGATCGTCCTATGTCTGATAGCAGTGTTTGGTGTCAATTGTTTCACTGTGTCTGAGAGTAATGGCACGTCTGCTGACGATATTAACGGGCATACTTTAATTCAGATGGGGAGAAAACTGCATAAACCCATGCTAACAATGCTCGGACTGGCGATACGGAATCTCCACCCGTGTGCAGAATGGACTCAGTGGACGAAATGCGAAGCCATAGGAAAGCATTACTTTGGAACACGCACACGAACAAGACAATGCGGAGTAGATTCTGAGATGAACGACGGAAGCAGAAAGACAGAGATGGGTTCGGAAACAGACGTTGGAAGCAGAAAGACAGAGACAGATGTAGGTATTTGCGAAGGTTTCTGTTCCAAAGACTATAACTTGACGGCGAGTGGTTTCTGTTTGAAGCTCTATGTCACGTTGAAATCCAACGACGATGCGGAGACACAGTGTCAAGCTGACGGGGGACACCTTATAAACATTGAAACAGAAATTAAGTACAAGGACGTTCTGAATATGCTAAACGGATTTACACCACACATCTACATTGGAGGCCGACGCACAGATGTCAGTTCAGCTTGGGAGTATAACTATGGTTCGCAAGATGGCTATGTGAAGTGGCATAGTGGACATCCTCGGACTCTAGCAGTGAACTTATGCTTGGGTCACAGCAGCAATAGACAGTGGTACGATCGTTCGTGAACGGTGGCATTAGGTTTTATGTGCGAACAAACTAGCTAAACGTCACACTCAATGTTTTACAAATTATTTTAGCTCGATTGCGAAACAAGTTCTTACTACTTATATAAACCACTCTCGATACCTCATTCCTGATGTGTGCACGGATGCATTAGGTTTTTTGTGCGAACAGACTAGCTAAACGTCACACTCAATGTTTTTCTTGTTGTTTTTAATTATACAAATTTATTTATCGATTGCGAAACAAGTTCTTACAACTTATATAAACCACTCTCGAGACCGTATTCCTGATGTAATCCATCGCCACGATGGAGAGAGAAGAGGCACTGTGGAACTTAAATGCATTGTCTAAGGGCACACTTGTAACGGCTCCAGCTGGGCTCGAACTCGAACATGTTCTAACAGCATTCATAGTGTCGGTAATCAGTTACTAATAGGCCCCTTGGCTATTGTGATTATTTATGCTTGTAATGTATAAGTCAGTCATTTATAGTTTAGTTTAGTTTATTTTATTAAATTCCAATAGGCTTTCAAGCCCATGAGGACATACAAAATTAAAGTTGTTGCAAAGTTGTATGTTTGTATAACATGGCCGATCAATAAACACTTCGTACCCATATTCATTACTAAAAGTTAAGTATTATAAATTAAATTGTACATGTGGTCATATTTGTAAATCAGAACGCATCCATTTATTTAATTCAGAG
The DNA here is from genome assembly GCA_014843695.1 of Archivesica marissinica. Classification (NCBI taxonomy): domain Eukaryota; kingdom Metazoa; phylum Mollusca; class Bivalvia; order Venerida; family Vesicomyidae; genus Archivesica; species Archivesica marissinica. The sequence continues at coordinate 54,503,174 of CM026401.1, forward strand.
CGGCATTGTAGATTAATATTACATGACATATACGTAGATTCAATAATTAAATTGCATTCAACTTTCCAATCACATGAGAACACACATAATATAACATAAATAGTATGTATGCTAGCACAAACATATAGAAAACATACACATTTATAACTGTGCTTAATTGCTATTTTCTCCCAATTATAGCGAAAATAATTCTCCATTGTTATCTTAATCGTAATGATCAATGCCATCTATAGACATGTCACTATAATAAAATAATTATATACTTATATTCACACGAAACAGAAAGTGTGCACTTGGTTAGAAGGACAATGTTATACTTATATATAGAAGCAATAAATAGTCAAATTTAGTATCAAAATGTGCGAAAAATATATTGGCTACACGATGTTTTACTTTTAATTGAACTTTGATAATTATCAGAACACTGTTTTACGTGTGAATATAAGTATATAATTTTCCCTCTAACCAAGTACACACTTTCTGTTTCGTGTGAATATAAGTATATAATTTCCCCTCTAACCAAGTGCACACTTTCTGTTTCGTGTGAATATAAGTATATAATTTCCCCTCTAACCAAGTGCACACTTTCTGTTTCGTGTGAATATAAGTATATAATTTCCCCTCTAACCAAGTGCACACTTTCTGTTTCGTGTGAATATAAGTATATAATTTCCCCTCTTACCAAGTGCACACTTTCTGTTTCGTGTGAATATAGTTAAGTGATGCTAATTGTCGAAAAGTTACTTCCATATTTATGTCCGCGCCTCTTGCAGATCCTTTCGCGCTTGAAGCGAACGCGCTACCACGGCGCAATGTATATGTCTGTTATCTAGACGCCCGCCAAGTGTTTGATATCGTATGGCATTTTTATATAAGGTGTTGTAATCTAGAATTGATCAAACCTCATTTGGTTCATTCCTTCAAATGTACAAATCTATGCGCAACCACACTTTTATTTCCGACTGGTTTGACGTAACACAGGGTATGCGTCAAGGAGGCAAATCTTCACCATTCCTGTATCTGTTATTCATAAATGTCCTAATTCGCAAACTTGAGAACAGTGATTTAGATATTTGTGTTTATAATATGAATATAAACAGTCCTACAGCTGCAGACGACATGTTCTTAGTATCATTTTCCAAACAAGGACTGGAAAATATACTGTCAATATGCTACGACTACACGAGGAAATGGCGGCATCTGTATAATCCATCGAAATGTGCCATCATTGTATTAAATGCATCCAAATCCGATTACATTAAGCTCTCAAGGACTTTTCACTTTGGTCCTCAGATTATTGAGGAAGTAGAACAATATGTACACCTAGGGGTGATCTGCGATAAGTACATGACTGTGTGCGACTCTATGCGCGTAGCAACTACAAAACTAAGAGGAAGTCTTCTTAGTATAATGAACAATGGAATTACCCAGAATGCTATAAGTCCCGTCTCCTGGGCAACTATATACAAATCGGTAGTGCACTCATATACTCAGGTCCGGAAACTGAACATCTCAGAACTGCCCTATGGACAACTGTTATTGATCAAGCAGGAATAAACACATATTCACGCCTCATCTCAAAGGATCATATTACCCAAATCTGTGATTTGCTGTTAGGTGTGTCTACTTATGAACTTGATGAAGCAAGTCGTGAAAATATCTAAATTACAGCAGTGAATATATTGCATACAATGTTCTATCGTGTGTACAACAATAGTGTGCTGTGGTACATGAATTAACATGAACAGAGCATACCTGTTCAATAATGTAGATAAGTTGTCGAATTAAAATATTGTTTCCTTTTGTGCAAAGCGTAAATGCAAAAACCCAAACAATATTCGAAGATACAAATTACTGCGCCGCATAAATAAATAATTTGTTTTCAAATAAAATTAGCTTGTAACTGTATAATGTATATGTCGTTGAGACGGGAATTAGCATGGGTTCATAGCTTACATATACTCTACATTATTCTATTCTAGTGTATGGCTGTGTTCTGAAACAGTTTGTCAACTCACGTAGTGTTATCATTTGAGTTCCTGTTTACACTGTAAGTTTCGTTTCGGTAAGGTGTACTCAATGTTTCGTTTTTGTTATGGGAGGCTGGAAATTCGTGTCACAATGTTGCATATCTGTTATATGGTTTTTCGTGGTGTTTGTTTTTGTAATTACATGTATAGGGTTTAATTACGTGATATCACAATGTTTGTTCGTATTCAATAATAGGTGTAATATTATAAATGTATCTGTATTATACATGTATGTGATAGCTCTCCTATACTGGAGGGTAATAAAGAATATATCTATATATCTGTTTGAACATTAATTTCAATTAGAACATATCTTGACATTATATTAGAACCTAAATTTAGATTCCTCGAAACTTTATTTCTTGTAAAACGACTGTGAAGCAAGTTTTAACAACTTATATTAATCACTCTCGTTGGTGTGGTTGAAAGCGTAAATGTGGTCATTCGTGTGGGAGAAAACCGGAGCACCCGGAGAAAACCCACCTGTCCGATCTGGCGACCACCGTACCATCGCACATCCTTCCCGGTCTGACATTGGTGAGAAGCGAGCGAGCTAACCACTGTGCTAATCGGACAACCTAAAGGTTTAGAATGAAAGACAGAGTCTTATATAATTATTCACCTCTAAACTGGCACGTGTGGGACATCGTAATTCATATAATACTGACATAAGTCGAAAATAAACACATCATATTACTACCACAAGTCCTACCTGTCATCCTATAACTACACATCTATATCCATAGTAACATCTTACCGGAACTTACTGATACACATATCACTTATCATTCCCATGAGCCCCACTGCTATTGTTATGTTATGCCCAATTGGTTATACATGAAGGTATTTGTCACTGGAATAAAATAGAATCGAAATGTATTTTTATAGACGTGACTATTCATTCCTGTATATCCATAGTAACATCTTACCGGAACTTACTGATACACAACTCATCATGCCCATGAGCCCCACTGTTATTGCTATGCGCAATTGGTTATACAGTCAAACCTGTCTTAAGCAGCCAGCCAAGGGAGTCAGAGAAAGTGGCTGCTTAGCACAGGTGGCTGCTTAATATAGGTCAAATATATAATAAAAAACACGATTGGGAATCTGGTCTGGAAACTGGCTGCTTAATATAGGTTGGTTGCTTAATGGAGGTGACCACTAACACAAGTTTGACTGTACATCAATATATTCGAAATGTATTTTTACAGACGAGACTTGATATGGCCAGAAACCACACAACTCAGTTAGTATAGAGGTAGATAGATAGACCCCGCGACATTGGAGGAAGATACGTGTGCATATTAAGTGTGCATATTAAGTGTGCATATTAAGTGTGCATATTAAGTGTGCATATTAAGCGTGCATATTAAGTGTGCATATTAAGTGTGCATATTAAGCGTGTATATTAAGTGTGCATATTAAGTGTGTATATTAAGCGTGCATATTAAGTGTGCATATTAAGCGTGCATATTAAGCGTGCATATTAAGTGTGCATATTAAGTGTGCATATTAAGTGTGCATATTAAGCGTGCATATTAAGCGTGCATATTAAGTGTGCATATTAAGTGTGCATATTAAGCGTGCATATTAAGTGTGCATATTAAGTGTGCATATTAAGTGTGCATATTAAGTGTGCATATTAAGTGTGCATATTAAGCGTGAATATTAAGTGTGCATATTAAGTGTGCATATTAAGCGTGCATATTAAGTGTGCATATTAAGCGTGCATATTAAGTGTGCATATTAAGTGTGCATATTAAGTGTGCATATTAAGCGTGCATATTAAGTGTGCATATTAAGTGTGCATATTAAGCGTGATAATGCAACAATTACAGGAAAAATCAAGGAACAAGAGTTGCTTGTTGTTATTACATTGTCCATCACTGTAGTTTGGTAGTTGGCTAGTGATTAGGACAGATATCCACTGGTTAGTTAGTGCATACATATTTGATTTAGCTCGATTGCGAAACAAATTCTTACAACTTATAATAATCACTATCGAGACCTCATTCCTGATGGAATATATCGCCACGAGGGAGCGAGAATAGGCAACGTGGAACTTAAATGCCTTGCATAAGGGCACACTCGTAACGGCTCCAATGAGGCTCGAACTCCAGGCGTTTCGCACCAATGACTGTTCCAATGGTTAAGCAGAAATATGTTATCAGTGGATAACTGTATCCAGGCTTTGTGCAACTGGGTCCAGGAATGTCAGTAAATTTAACGGCCAACCGTAAATATTACAAGAAGGGGCGCACATTTACTGGGACTTCATAGAGATTTAGGTTAATATTCTATTATATCTCCATACAAACAACAGCCATTTAGCTATCATGCAGTGGATAAGTAGTCGCCATATCTATCCCACTTCCATAGATATTACTGGAACTACATGATAGTCTGGCCTTTATTATGAACATTTGTTTGGCTACTACATTATCAATGTATGTCATATTGGTAATGGCATCAAGAGGTGAGTCTATGAGGGAAAGGGTTATGAGCATTGGTTTGGCTACTACATTGTCAATGTATGTCGTATTGGTAATGGCGTCAAGAGGTGCTTCTATCAGGGAAATCATTATGCCTTTAGTTTAAAAGTATTTCCGTCGTCGTATGACCAGATCGGCTGCGTAAGGCTAACCCGTCAACTATCTCATTTAGACATTATTAGATAGATATATAGTTTTTATTCCACAATAAGATGAGATACATGTACATAATAAACACAGTTAATTAACAAGAAAATGACAATTTTACAGATATCTTCGTTCATTGGCCGAAGCCGGAGTTACGGCGTTTATTTTTAGACGGTCTCCGATCGCATTTGACAGGCAGATTAGGGTACTTACACTATTGAGAAAATGTTCGATGATGCTTGACCACTCATCGTCCCGGGTCAAAGTTGACCCACTACGCATTTTCACCAAGAGTCAAACAAGCGTCTTTACTGATTTCCATGCGTCAAAATCCGGGAGCTCGGGTCAAATGAACGCCCTGATGATAATAATAAACGCAGTCAATTAACAAGAAAATGAAAATCTGAGAGGGAACATATTAGTTGTATACACTATATACTGACACCAAAAAGAAACTGTGAACTTGCCTTAGATGTAAAATTTATATACTTTTAGGGAGGAAAAAATAGGCAAATTTGAACGCCTACGCGCTTATTAATGGATACATTAGTGCAATGTTTGATGGGTTATTTTCTTCACTCATGATAGTAAAATTCATAATTCTAAAATTTGTAAGGAAAACGTAACGCTCAATATAAAAGTGCACAGGTTTTTATGGTGTTAGTATATATAGTATAATATATGAATATACATTAATAGCTAGTCTTCAGAGAACTGCAGCCAGTCTGCACGACACAATCCCATCTCAGACAATACGTATCCGGTTAAAATGATTTACCCCACCATGATATCAACAAACATACTTGGTGTTATACAGTCAGTCAATGAGACGATTTGTTATCATTTTCTCAGCTAATATTCTTAGAGAATATTTCTTACAAGGTATTAATGGTCTTCTCGCAATTGGCGTTATTTGTGGCGAGACAATACCTCATTGTAGATAATATAGTGTTTATTTTAAACAACAGTTTAATTCATTGTACAGTCAAAGCCAGCCAATGTAATCACAGAGAGTGGCTGCTTAGCACATGTGGCTGCTTAATAGATGTCAAATATGTAATAAAATAACATATTGGGAATCTGTAAACTGGCTGCTTAATGCAGGTTGGTTGCTTAATGCAGGTTGACTGCTTAATGCAGGTTGGCTACTTAATGCAGGTTGGCTGCTTAATGCAGATTGGCTGCTTAATGCAGGTTGGCCTCTTAATAGAGGCCAAATATGTAATAAAATAACATATTGGGAATCTGGAAACTGGCTGCTTAATGCAGGTTGGCTGCTTAATAGAGGCCAAATATGTAATAAAATAACATATTAGGAATCTGGAAACTGGCTGCTTAATGCAGGTTGGTTGCTTAATAGAGGTGACGACTAACAGGTTTGGCTGTATATACACACACACTCATAATATGTGTACACATACACGCATGCTTGAGGAGAAAGCAAACTTCCTTCAATGCATACGTTAATTCGTAATTCATATGTTGTTAATACATCAACCTCTGTAGTGCAAAACAGCTTAATCAATCATCATATTCATCATTAATTAGCAATTCGATCCGCATATGGAAAGTTCGCAATGGAACCAATTTCAACTGGTGTGTTAGTACATGTCAGCGCGTGTCTACAGGAAGGCATCGACTTCATATAATTGAATGCACCAGATTACATTCACACAGAAGCTCACAATAAAACCAGTTGTGTATTGCACGTCCGTACGTCCATGCTTGACGTCATGAACTGACATTCACACAGAAGCTCGCAATAAAACCAGTTGTGTATTGCACGTCTGTACGTCCATGCTTGAAGTCATGAACTAACATTCACACAGAAGCTCGCAATAAAACCAGTTGTGTATTACACGTCCGTACGTCCATGCTTGAAGTCATGAACTAACATTCACACGGAAGCTCACAATAAAATCAGTTGTGTATTGCATGTCCATGCTTGTCGTCATGAACTGACATTCATACAGAAGATCGTAATACAATCAGTTGAATTGATGTACAATGTATATTGCACGTCAGTACGTTCATCCTTGAAGTCATGAACTGACATTCACACAGACGCCCGAAATACAATCAGTTGAATTGATGTATATTGCACATAAAGAACGTATGTGCATACTTGAAGTCATGGAATGACATTCACACACAGAAGCCCGTCATACAATCAGTTGAATTTATGTATGTTACACGTCGACCAGTACATGCATTCTTGAATGCATCAAATTACATTCTCATATAAGCTCACAATAAAACGAGTTTAATCGATGTATAGTACAGGCCAGTACCAGATGCCTACTTGAAGGCATTTAGTGACGTTCGCAAATGGCCGCCTCTATGAGCCAATAGGCGCTCGGACATTTCCCGCCAAAATTGCAAGAACATGTTTAAATTAGACTAATATTTCACACTTCCGCACATATTTACATTTCTGTATAATTTCAAAGGAGTATTAGTTAAAGCTATGATGGTTAGATTTCGGTGTAAAATACTGTATATCAAGAGAGAGTATTCGCTTAGTTTAAACAATATTTTATTCAAGAATAGTTGCAATAGCACAGTTAGGATTGGGGGAAAAGTTACATACTTATATAGTAACTTATTATATTATAGTAACTGGGTGTTCTGGTAGTGACTGGGTGTTCTGGTAGTGACTGGGTGCTCTGGTAGTGAATGGGTGCTCTGGTAGAGCCTGTGTGCTCCAGTAGTGATTGGGTGCTCTGGTAGTGAATGGGTGCTCTTGTAGTGACTAAGTGTTCTGATAGTGCCTGGGTGCTCTGGTAGTGACTGAGTGCTCTTGTAGTGACTAGGTGCTCTGGTAGTGCCTGGGTGCTCTGGTAGTGAATGGGTGCTCTGGTAGTGCCTGAGTGCTCTAGTAGTAAATGGGTGCTCTGGTAGTGCATGGGTGCTCTGGTAGTGAATGGGTGCTCTGGTAGTGCCCGAGTGCTCATGTAGTGACTGGGTACTCTGGTAGTGCCTGGGTACTCTGGTAGAGACTGTGTGCTCTGTTAGTGACTGGGTGCTCTGGTAATGATTGGGTGCTCTGGTAATGCCCGAGTGCTCATGCAGTGACTGGGTACTCTGGTAGTGCCTGGGTACTCTGGTAGAGACTGTGTGCTCTGGTAGTGACTGGGTGCTCTGGTAGAGACTGTGTGCTCTGGTAGTGACTGGGTACTCTGGTAGAGACTGTGTGCTCTGGTAGTGACTGGGTGCTCTGGTAGTGACTGGGTGCTCTGGTAGAGACTGGGTGCTCTGGTAGTGACTGGGTGCTCTGGTAATGATTGGGTGCTCTGGTAATGCCCGAGTGCTCATGTAGTGACTGGATACTCTGGTAATGCCTGGGTACTCTGGTAGAGACTGTGTGCTCTGGTAGTGACTGGGTGCTCAAGTAGAGACTGTGTGCTCTGGTAGTGGCTGGGTGCTCTGGTAGTGACTGGGTGCTCTGGTAGAGACTGTGTGCTCTGGTAGTGACTGGGTGCTCTGGTAGAGACTCTATGCTCTGGTGGTGACTGGGTGCTCTGGTAGTGACTGGGTGCTCTGGTACAGACGCTGTTCTCTGGTAGTGACTGGGTGCTCTGGTAGTGACTGGGTGCTCTGGTGGTGACTGTGTGCTCTGGTAGTGACTGGGTGCTCTGGTTGAGACTGTGTGCTCTGGTAGTGACTGCGTGCTCTAGTAGAGACTCTGTGCTCTGGTGGTGACTGTGTGCTCTGGTAGTGACTGGGTGCTCTGGTAGTGGCTGTGTGCTCTGGTAGTGACTGGGTGCTCTGGTAGAGACTGTGTGCTCTGGTAGTGACTGGGTGGTAAACATTCTTTGATATGGCCTAAACATTTGTTTGTATAGTGTCAAGGCTATTGTGTACCATAGTGTTGTAAAAAACATAAAAACGTAAAACGTTTGCTTTTGATGGATTCCATCAGGAATAAGGTATCGATAGTGATTGCTAGACGTTGAAAGAACTTGTTTCACAATCAAGCTAAATTAATTTGTATAAACTAAGTATGTTTAAATTTACATGGTATTTTTAATTTTAAATGGGACAGACTATGCATGGGCGAAAACTATTCCAAGCTTGTTAGTTTCATATGGTAATAATAAGTATCGGTTAATCATATCCTTATTGCAAATCAATAATATGTCATATACACACATATACCATCCATAGCATGAACATGCAAATGGTTTGGGCTACACGTTTTAACAACATTAGACAACGACCGGCACCAATAAGTATTATACTTGGCAACATTAAACTGAGACTCATTAATCTCCGCCAAAGCCTTCATATGTTTCCGTGAACTAGTGTGGCGTCCGTGGTCCAGTGGTAGAGCGTCGGATTTGGAATCGAACGGTCCCGGGTTCGATACTCGACCATGCCACGTATGTAGTGCCATTGAGCAAGGCACCTCACACACATTGCTTGGTACTGCTTAGTACTGGTTAATCGCTTAGGTCGGCTAAGCCTGCCCAGGAAACATGTCCAAGTCCCCGCGAGGGGTTTGACATTAAAGGAACATACATACTACGACCAGGACACACGTTAGGTTTTTACCGTTAATATTTGAATCAAGTCAGTAAGTAAGTGTACTATAATCTAAAGCTCATATTTTACTTCGGAAATCCGATTATTAACGAAGTAAGTTCACGGAATATGCAAATGTCTCAGTTTAATATTACAAACTTTTTAATATTCATACACTATATTTATTTACTTTATACCTCTAACATTACATATAAACACAACAACCCCCCCCTATTTGTAAAAGAAAACAGACATATCTGTAGTCCAGTGGTAACAGGCTGTACTGGTAATCCAGGGATCGCAGGTTCGATCCCCCATATGACCCTAATAAAAAATATTAACAGTCCTTCAGTTGGGACTTTAAACCGAGATCTCCTGTAGGTGCTTTACACCGTACACGTAATAGAACCAGATAGGACGCTGGAATGGGTCTATGTCTGTATCATTGCACTATCCTTCAAATATCTAAAATTACTAATATCTTCAGGAGGCATCGCTCATATGAGTAACCGGTAGCGACGATAAATAAACGTAAACACACTCACTTATTTGTAAAACATCTATGGGAGATAACTGTTGATATTATGGTAACCATCCATACAGTCGTGATTGTCTTTCCCTTGTATTACAGATTGTACACGTTCAAACATTAACAAGCGCAATCATCGACAGTTTTCCGAAACAATTTACAAAAAGAAAACTATTGGTTACTGCAACTGTATGCTTTGTTTCCTTTCTACTTGGAATATCGTGCATCACTCAGGTAGGTCGTACATCACTCAGGTAGGTCGTACATCACTCAGGTAGGTCGTACATCACTCAGGTATGTCGTACATCACTCATGTATGTCGTACATCACTCATGTATGTCGTGCATCACTCAGGAATGTCGTACATCACTGTGGTATGTCGTACATCACTCATGTATGTCGTACATCACTCAGGTATGTCGTTCATCACTCAGGTATGTCGTACATCACTCATGTATGTCGTACATCACTCAGGTAGGTCGTACATCACTGTGGTATGTCGTACATCACTCATGTATGTCGTACATCACTCAGGTATGTCGTACATCCCTCAGGTATGTCGTACATCACTCATGTATGTCGTACATCACTCAGATATGTCGTACATCACTCATGTATGTCGTACATCACTCATATATGTCGTACATCACTCATGTATGTCGTGCATCACTCAGGTAGGTCGTATATCACTCAGGTAGGTCGTACATCACTCTAGGTCGTACATCACTCAGATATGTCGTACATCACTCAGGTATGTCGTCCATCATTCAGGTATGTCGTACATCACTCAGGTATGTCGTACATTACTCATGTATGTCGTGCATCATTCAGGTATGTCGTACATCACTCAGGTATGTCGTACATCACTCATGTATGTCGTGCATCATTCAGGTATGCCGATCGAAGGTTTGTGCATCACTCAGGTATGCCGATCGAAGGTTTGTGCATCACTCAGGTATGCCGATCGAAGGTTTGTGCATCACTCATGTATGCCGATCGAAGGTTTGTGCATCACTCAGGTATGCGATCGAAGGTTTGTGCATCACTCAGGTATGCCGATCGAAGGTTTGTGCATCACTCAGGTATGCCCGATCGAAGGTTTGTGCATCACTCAGGTATGCCGATCGAAGGTTTGTGCATCACTCAGGTATGCCGTGCATCATTCAGGTATGTCGTACATCACTCAGGTATGTCGTACATCACTCAGGTATGTCGTACATCACTCATGTATGTCGTGCATCATTCAGGTATGCCGATCGAAGGTTTGTGCATCACTCAGGTATGCCGATCGAAGGTTTGTGCATCACTCAGGTATGCCGATCGAAGGTTTGTGCATCACTCAGGTATGCCGATCGAAGGTTTGTGCATCACTCAGGTATGCCGATCGAAGGTTTGTGCATCACTCAGGTATGCCGTGCATCATTCAGGTATGTCGTACATCACTCAGGTATGTCGTACATCACTCATGTATGTCGTGCATCATTCAGGTATGCCGATCGAAGGTTTTTGCATGACTCAGGTATGCCGATCGAAGGTTTGTGCATCATTCAGGTTATGTCGGTCAAAGGTATGTGCATCACTCAAGTTCTACTCTCAGGTAATATTCTCGACCATTCGGCATTATAGATTGCCAAGAACCATAGTTGTGCTCTATTTTTTTAAATTCTAATAATGTCTGTACGAATATTGAGATTTTATCTCTCCGTCATTGAAAATTGGATTCTTAAACTATCTGGTACTTGCTACCAAAACATCCTATAGTCAGATATACTGCCGTTTTTACAAAACATTCCTAAAAACGTACAATAAAACTCCACAAAATAAAGCCGAAACAAAATGGAAAGCTATATTTGAATACCTGGAATGGAAGAAAATATACAACATGCCATTTGTATGTACTATCGATACAAAATTACGAACATTCCAATATAAATATGTGACACGAATATTACCAACTAATGAACTACTCTATAAATTAAAAATAACAAACTCAACTCTATGTGAACTTTGCAATATGCATACAGAGACATTAAAACATTTATTCTGGGACTGTTCTCATGTTCAACATTTTTGGTCGCGATTAAAAACATATTTGATAGACAAACACATAGAGTTTAATATAGATTATAAAACGGTTTCATTTGGTAATCAAAGTATAGAGCATCCCCATATTATGATAGATTTCATAATTCTTTCAGCAAAATATTATATTTTTAAAAGCAAAATAGAAAAATGTGTTCCAAACTGCATTACCTTTATCAGATATTTAAAAGAAAGACAACACATCGAAGAACATATAGCCTTTATGAAAAATAAACTAGAAGCTCACAATAGAAAGTGGAACAAATTGATATTTGACTGATATAAATATATCACAAGCATGTAACAGCAATCGTATTAGCAACTGATATTGAAAAGATGTTTGTATTCTGGATCGGAATTCTTTCAACTCTTCTCCTGCTATCTTACTTTCAAACATAATGTCTTCTCTCTTTATAACAATTAATAAATGCATTTGTACATATACTATACTAATATATAGTATCGATAGATTATTGTAAAACAACTGTAATTGATATTATATGTTTACATATGTAATTGTTAATTACAACATGAAAAAAATAAACGGGCTACTCCTCGTAGCTGAAATAAAAGAAAAGATATACTGCCGCTTTATGTTGCTTGTACACGAACCAAGTTGTGAACATAATCCAATATAATGCTATGATCGAAGTGTGATATTTTGGTTCCATGCCTGTTATTTGGCTGATTACCGCTTTTACAAAATACCCCCAAGGAAATACCTTGTGAAATCCTCCTCCAGCTATCAACACTATATTCCTGTATGGCTGGTTATTAACACTACAACTCCTGCCCAATCGCTGTATCCAATTCCAATGTAAAGGTTGTACATATTTATGTCTCTAAATAAGTCTTTTACTGGGGGAGCAAAATTCAACAGCCGTAGCCGTGGTTTATTGCAGATTTAACTTGGTAGCGTGGTTTATTGCAGATTTACAACGGTTCAACAGCCGTAGCCGTGGTTTATTGCAGATTTAACAACGGTTCAACAGCCGTAGCCGCGGTTTATTGCAAATTTAACAACGGTTCAACAGCCGTAGCCGTGGTTTATTGCAGATTTAACAACGGTTCAACAGCCGTAGCCGTGGTTTATTGCAGATTTAACAACGGTTCAACAGCCGTAGCCGCGGTTTATTGCAGATTTAACAACGGTTCAACAGCCGTAGCCGTGGTTTATTGCAGATTTAACAACGGTTCAACAGCCGTAGCCGGGTTTATTGCAGATTTAACAACGGTTCAACAGCCGTAGCCGTGGTTTATTGCAGATTTAACAACGGTTCAACAGCCGTAGCCGCGGTTTATTGCAGATTTAACAACGGTTCAACAGCCGTAGCCGTGGTTTATTGCAGATTTAACAACGGTTCAACAGCCGTAGCCGTGGTTTATTGCAGATTTAACAACGGTTCTACAGCCGTAGCCGCGGTTTATTGCAGATTTAACAACGGTTCAACAGCCGTAGCCGCGGTTTATTGCAGATTTAACAACGGTTCGATAGCCGTAGCCGTGGTTTATTGCAGATTTAACAACGGTCGAGTTAGCCGTAGCCGTGGTTTATTGCAGATTTAACAACGGTCGAGTTAGCCGTAGCCGTGGTTTATTGCAGATTTAACAACGGTTCAACAGCCGTAGCCGTGGTTTATTGCAGATTTAACAACGGTTCAACAGCCGTAGCCATGGTTTATTGCATATTTAACAACGGTTCAACAGCCGTAGCCGTGGTTTATTGCATATTTAACAACGGTTCAACAGCCGTAGCCGTGGTTTATTGCAGATTTAACAACGGTTCAACAGCCGTAGCCGTGGATTATTGCAGATTTAACAACGGTTCAACAGCCGTAGCCGTGGTTTATTGCAGATTTAACAACGGTTCAACAGCCGTAGCCGTGGTTTAGTGCAGATTTAACAACGGTTCAACAGCCGTAGCCGTGGTTTATTGCAGATTTAACAACGGTCGATTTGTTCTTTTGATACACTACACTCGGAACACACTATATCAAGTTGTGCTAGAATGCTATATTTAAGAGGTTTATAAGGAGGAATATTCCATAGCAATTATGTCACCATCTATAAATAGAAACATATATTTATAATTCTATTTATATCTATTTATATATCTATTTATATATCCATCTGTCGTATTTAATGTATATACTCTTTATTTCCACTTTGCAGTGATTATTCACATATTTATGACAACAGAACAAACAATACATAGAAATATAAACAGAATATCAATACTTCAAATTCTATATATACAAATGATATGAACATGTTTGTAAAAGGCATTCGAAAAATGTTTCAAAAGAATGCCTATTCCAGAAAGTGTATCACAGAATGTAGCCGGTCCAGTGATTGGGTCAATCCCTACTTACGAGGCTCCTGCTACACCTGTGACACCCTCCCCAGAACAAACTTCGTTTCACACACAATTCGAAAGTTTTACACAAATGAAATTACAATGTTCACATAGCATATGTTAATGCTGCTAACCCAATTGTTACGTGCGTGTGACACATGTTATTCGTGTATAGAATACAATATAATTCGTTGAAAATTCCAGTTCGAACTAACTTGAATACAAATGTATACGATTTCACTTGCATGTGACAACGTCACGCAGACACTATTTGCCTTTTAAAGCAGTCACTTCTTGCCTTAGTAATTAGGCGGATAACGGGTTTGCACAGAAAATGCTCATAGCAATATCTAGGGTTCTCTAGAATTATGGAAACTTGACGAAACGAAAACCAAGTTACCTGTAAGAGAGTAGAATTATATGTTCGTTGCTAACATGTATAGTATAGTTACATACACTTCAGTATTAAACTGATGTTAGTTAAACTAGGGTTTCAAATGTTTTTAGAACATTACTAATATATTTACACGTTACGTAAATATAGCACCTGGTTTTGTCAACATCAGTACCTAATTGTGCTAAGATGCCGGGGTCTACTAGACAACGCACAAAATGTTCCGAATTACATAAGTACAAGTGACCAGACACGGTGTCACCAATATAGTGTTGTAATGAGAATATAAAAGCTTGTCTGGTTTGATGAAAACCGGTGCATTCCGCGATGATATGTCTCTTTATATCCGTGACAGATACATGACATAGTATGCAGATTGTATTAGCCTTGTAGTTGACATTGGTGAGCAACTTGATTGCATAGTATACATAGCCTATTAACGCTTTGTTGTCTGCTAAGGTGTACGAGATGGATGGTTTGCATATCTGATGGACAGCTTTGAATCTTTCAAATACTGGGTCTGACTGGGTCCGCTGATCCCAATCCATGTCATAAATAGAGGTGACGGTTTTACGAACAAGAACTTTCCAAATTGAGCTTCCAAGAAATATAGAGCATTTAATATAATCATTTAGGTAACCAAACATACCGTATTTGACCAGAATTCTGCAAATATCTGGGATAAAACCGAGTTGGTTTTTTGCACCTTTGATCATGAACAGATTTAACCGCAAATCAAATATTTGCTTTGCTAAACAGTCATTTGGCATGTTACATAATTTCCCCAGAAAACACAGCTTGCGTCTATCAATTTGGGACTCCAAGGAACGCCATCCAAGAAGAGAAAGGGCCATATCAGTTCGTGTTCTAACTGGTAATCTTTGAGTATATTTTGCAGCAAGCCTCAGGAAACGTTCTAGCAGTAGCAAATCGCATTTTGTAATAGTATGCCATAGTTCACACCCATATAAGGATACGGGGATAGTAACCTTTTCTACAATACTTGCAAGAACAATAGGGTTTACATCACCCGGGACAGATTCTATTGCTAGAACAGAGAACAGGGACGATTTTGCTTTCTTGCACCGCGCTTCTATTGCCTTAGAACCTCTAAATGAATTGTGCAGTTCTATGCCTACATGTTTTGTTCTAGGGAATGCATATATGCGTGTCCTACCAAAAGGTATGGAATGTTCTGCTGATCTATTATCACCGAATACTAACAGTTTGGATTTTGAATCATTAAACTGGTATCTCCATAACGATGCATATTCTCTGACTATTGCACTGGACATATAGAGTGATTGCTTGTTAGGGCATACAAGGGTGAGTTCGTCAG
The DNA here is from genome assembly GCA_014843695.1 of Archivesica marissinica. Taxonomy (NCBI): domain Eukaryota; kingdom Metazoa; phylum Mollusca; class Bivalvia; order Venerida; family Vesicomyidae; genus Archivesica; species Archivesica marissinica. The sequence goes on from CM026401.1 coordinate 54,519,070, forward strand.
CAAGTGTAGGATTGCCACAAGACAAATGACCAAGTGTGCAACCTGTTTTACTTAACTCGAGTTTATTGAGAAGCTCATCTATGTACAGGAGGTAAAGCCAGGTGGATAATACTCCGCCTTGTCTTACACCTTGAAGGACTTGGAAACTCTCTGATTGAACACCATTCACTAGCACGCAGCTGCGTATGTTTGAATAGCTTGCGTGTATTGTTTTTACAAATTGCTTATTGACTCCCAGGTCTAACAACTTTGAGATAAGACCATTGTGCCACACTGAATCAAAAGCAGAACTTGCGTCCAAGAACAATGCAAACACTTTACTATTATTTTCGAGATAGTGAGCCACTGTTTCCTGCAAGTTGAAGGACACAGTAATAGCACCTAAGTATTCCTGATACGCATTCTGTTGTGCATTTGGAAATTGTATATCCTCCAATTTTACCCAGGATTTCAGTCTCTCGTGTGCAACTCGTTCAAAGAGTTTGTATATTACGGGTAGCAGCGTGATAGGACGATAGCTGCTAGTAATAGTTTTAGGCTTTCCGTCTTTCAAAATGGGTATAATTACACCAAGTTTACACTGAGCGGGAATGTGAGAAGATGTTAGAATAAGGTCAAACAAACATTTGAGATATGTAATCAATGTGTCCCCTCCATTTATGAGATGCTCATGAAATATACCTTCAAATCCCGGGGCTTTGCGTTTCTTAAGGCCATTGACAAGCCTTAATATCTCATTCCTGTCAATTTGTTTGTTTAACAAATGATCACAAGAGCTGGTTTCAGTCGTAGCAGTAAGAAATTCTTTGACGCATTTATCAACAGTTTCTCTATGAGACTCCTGAAATAATTCATTTGATTTCGGTATAAAAACTTGAGAAAAATGTTCCTTAAATGCATCAGATATCTGAACAGGACTACGATATACGTTTCCATTGTATGTTACTTCTGTTACGAGACTTGATCGGCGCTGTTTCTTTTTATTAACAAATTGCCAAAACAGACGCATATCGCATTCAGCCGCTCTATTTAGCTCATCAAAATATTTTGATTCGTAATTGGATATTGCAGTTTTCTGTACTTTGATAAAGTTACGTTTCGCATCTTTGTAAGATCTGAAATGCGGATTGGCAGAGTCGCGCGGTCTGCCAGCAGATATCCAGTGCCTTCGCTTTGTTCTCTGTATTGAATGAGCTAACTTTACATCACTTGTCCAGTAGGGTTTAGAGTGCTTGTTGAACTTAGAAATAGGTAATGTTTCTGATGCGGCATATTTAATGGCTTCAACAATGTGATCATAAAGACAGTCAATGGTCTCTGTTGTGAAGGTTGGTAATACTATAGGGTCAATATTAAATAGTTTTAATTTTTCAGAGAGTTTCATGCTATAAGCAGTGAAGTCATCACTAGTGCATTTTTGCCACGAAACACTCGGTGTACTAAGAACAGTATATTTATCAATTGGCAAAGAAATGGTTGTCAATATTGGAAGGTGATCTGATACAAGACAGAGATCATCATCAACAATACAGTTTGAACATATGATATCTTGCTGGTTTGCGCCTATAACAAAATAATCTAAAGTCTTCTTTGTAGGCCTGAATGTATACATACATCCGGTTGTTGTAGCCGATATAGCTTCATTTGCGTCTAAAAACAATTTGAATGCTCTTTGTCGGGAATTTGAGTTTTCTTGGAGTAAGTCTATATTAAGATCACCAAACAAAAGGACGATACCGGATTGATTGAAGCGATTATACAAACTTTGAAGGGCTGCAATACAATCGGTAAAGTCTTCCAGATCATAATTTACAGAGGGCATATATACTGCAAATAGAAACACGGGTAAAGCATCATTTCTTAATATTTCTATACATGTGATGCGTTCGTGTTGTATGCCTTCTATTGGTTTAGTAGTAAATGCTAAATTCTTCTTATATAATATGCCAACGCCACCCTTTCCACAGCAGGAAACTGTATCGATGGTGGTAGTACATGCTATTGTAGATGAATAGTTTGAATGCAAAGAATTAAGAAATTCCGAATGAGCTGGCTTAAGCTTATGTTCAGTCACAACAGCTATGTCAATACTGTGTCTGTCAAGTAGCACGCTGAGCGAAGCGGCTGAAGACATAATACCTCTCACATTCCAATTAAGAATATTGCATTTATTAACTGTGTCAAAATGGGTTTCGATATTAGTTTTACTATTCATCATTTTGGTAGTGTTTGTATGAACGAGAATCAGTATGTGTTCTACTATGACCTCCCTTCCACCTGTTTTCAGACATCCATTTGCGACAGTACATTCTACCGCGCCATATAGTTTTGTCATCCATGATCGCGCACTGATCTTGATACACGGTCACTTTTGCTGCTAGAGCATCTCTTTGAGTGATTATCAACTTTGATGCTGCAGGTGTAATCTTGTAATAGTCTAGAAACTCTGCTAGACCTGCTTTATTTGAGCGCCGATCAATGCCTCCAATATAATATCTCTGAGTACGTCTGCTTTTAACGCTTTCAAATATTGGCTCATCTGGTGAGCTGTGTTGGTTTGAACGTTTATCAATGCTACGCCTACCGGTACTTCGGTTATTTCCACTGTGACAGCTTTCAAATATTGGTTCGTCACTATCAGTTTGTTTTTCATAGTTCATAGTATCATACTCGCCATGATTATCGCGATCTTCTACTTGCCACCATGCTGTTGGTGTGCGATTCCACGGATTCGTGTTGTTGTATTCTCCATGCGTATCATCTGTATATGTATCGCAACCTCGGTCGGTTTCTCTCGTCTGAATTCGATTTATTGGGTTGCTTATATGTGTACTAATCTGAACAGCATCAGCATTTTGCATAGTCTCTGTGTTTACATGACCAGACGTTGAATATGTTATCATTAGCGGGAGTGGCACATCTATTGGCTCTATGGGCAATATATGTTGAATCTTTGCTGTTGTCGGTTTTGGAGACAATCTCTGAATATTGTTTATCCTTAGTAATGTCGTTTTTGGAGACAATCTCTGAGTATTGCTTGTCTTGCACAATGGGGATGTTTGAATGCCAGAGGGGTTTACTGATGATTTCTTTTTGTTCTTGTCGCGATGCGTTTGATGCATCTAATTGTGTTTTATTTACCCTGTTTATGTGAGAGTCCTGTTCACAATTGATTTGTTTGGCATTTTCAGAAATAACATGCGTGTCCAACGATTGTCTGATTTTATTTTTTACTTGAGCTAACTCAGACTCTAAGTCAATAATTTTGGCTTGATCACTCTGGTGTAATTCCTGAAGGGAAGTAACAATTGCTCTATCTTGCACTCTCCGCTTTTTGAGATCTCTCACATCAACTATGAGTTCGCCTATTTGTGCTTTTACTCGTGCCATTTCGATTTGAAACGATTTTGGAAGGCACTCTGTCGGTACTTCATCCGTAGGTTCAGATTTAATGTTCCTCATTTTCCTTGTAAACAGCATTTGAATAGCTTTGGGATCGCCATTATGTATAAAGTCCTGCAACGCATAGCAGTCACTTGCATTTCTCTTTGCACAGTTTTCAAGCTTTGTTGTGCGGCGGATTACTAAATATCTTGTTGGACACATATCCTGTTGTTTTGCTCGGTGCAGGAGAATATTCCGCTATATGGAGATATTGCCTTCATCGCCGCTTGTTAGTTTCATAAGTTCATCGATGTAAATATCTTTGGGAAGATTATGTAAGGCGTTATCCAATGTCATAAAGAATTGCTGATTCGCAATGGGTTGGCTATTTATGCAGTCGTCATTTGTGGTAATGGCGCAATCTTCGTCATAGAAATATGTTGACTCTTCAGTCGTATTTCCATAGTTATATTGCCCAGGATCATCATACTGTTCATTGTTCGTATATGCATTCTCGGTTGTATCAGTTCCACAAGCGGCTGTGTATGCACATAGCTGAATTTGGCCTTCATCGTTACAGTGCATTTGAACCGGCGTCAATGTTGTCATGTCAGACTGATCGCAACTGTGTATGTGGCTATAATCATCCGTAGATATTAATTGACTAGCAGTGATCGGAGTCTTTACTTCGGTGTTTTCACTTAGCAATATAGGTTCATATTCAAGCATTACTGATTTCCTGTTTGTGTGCTTCGTTGATTGGTAATTCCCGCTAGTTGGATTCATTGCTCAAATGTAACTAATTCATCAATCCATTCAATGGATAAATATTGGGTCGATATATAGTATAAGATAACAGTTACCGTTAACGCACAGCTTGTCCTTAACACGCTAAAGCTCTTCCGGCGATATTGGTCTGGTGAGCGAAATTCAGAGTGGAAGCAGATATATATATATATGCGGCTATTCGTGTGGAAGGAAACTGTAGTACCCAGAGAAAACCTACATGTACTATCTGGCGACAACGGTACCATCTGTCACATACTTCCCGGTTCGATGATCGAACCAGAGCTGCATTAGTGAGGTAAGAATGCGAGTGGGGTACCTATTGAGCCAATCCGACAGCTGAGTTGAGTGTTGTTACTATATATTACTGTAGCACGATTAGCGCAGTGGTGAGCGCGCTCGCTTCTCACCAATGCAACCCGGGTTCGATCCTCGGACCGGGAAGTATGTGAGATGATACGCTGGTCGCCAGATCAGACAGGTGGGTTTTCTCCGGGTACTAGGGTTTCCTCCCACGCCAACGACCACATATACGCTGTCATCTGCGCTAACGAGAGTGATTAATAATGGCGCAGATGACAGGGTATAAGTTGTAGAAACTTGTTTCGCAATTATTGTAAAATAAATAAAGTTTAATCTTAAAAAAAATATTGCTAAAATTGGTATAATATGAATGAAACCTTTTCGAAAATGGGCGAGTCGTGATACTAATTGGTCATTAATAGTTTATTGAAATTTGAATTATTTTCTAAAAATCTAGTGTTTTACTCAATTAGCTGCTTGACGGGGCGGTATTTCAAATATAGGAAAGGCGGTTAGGAACACATATAATTAATTCTACTAATATCTATGATAATTTGTTCGATCTATTTGTGTTTTTTACGTTTATGTATCGTCGCTACTGGTTGCCCATATGAGCGACGCCTCCGGAAGAGATTAGTCATTTTAGAGTTTTGGAGGATAGTGCATGATATAGGCCTTTCCCGAAAATAGGTAGTCTCCCTTGCGAATTATCTCCCATTGTGACAAGTGCGCATGTGCGAAGAGGTACCCGCAACTTCCGGGGACTACTATTCTGCTTTCGATATTCACAAACTAACGGGCTAGACAACATTTGCTTAAGAATTACATAATGAATACTGATAAAGGAAAGAAACGGTCATTGAAATATTGTTGCATATGCAAAGGAATATATCGTGGTAAAGTTGTGGACGGTAGAACTGTTTCGTTGCACAGATTTCCACAAAACGATCAACTGAAACGGGTATGGGTTCAACGATGCAAAACTGTGATGAGAACATTTAAATGGAACGTCAACAAACTACTATGCAGTGAACATTTCATTGAATTCAGAGGTCCGACATTTTTGCACACACTTCCATCGATATTTCCTACACAAAATGGACAGACAAAGGTTTTTCCTACCTCGGTACGAAAGAACGGTGGGTCTACTAAGTGCGTGCACATACTGGAAACACTGCTATCACAATCATTATATGTTGCCGTAGCATGAATCTTGGCCGAAAGAAACATACAAATACTTCATTTAAGCAATGCAGCAGGTGTTAACTTGGATAAATGGCTCATCGTATTTATAATTAATCAGAATTGATATTGATCAATTAACATATTTAGGCAAACCAAATTCTTCATAAAAGTCGACATGATCGAAATGGACAGATTGTAAACGAGACAAGTAGAGCAGATTATTTAATCGAGTATCAGTTTATTACTACACCGTAAATACATCAGTAATTTTAAATCACATTTTCTCATTTTAGAGCTAGGTTTTGTTGTACAGTTCAATTAGATCGTCTTCTTACTAAACGTGTACAAATCACAAGTTTGCATTGTAAGCACATCATATCTAAATTTAAGTAGCCATCAATAGTTATTTAGAGAAAACAATCTTACAATTCCTAGTATAACATATATTGATATATAATTATATAAACACATCATATAATAAAATAATCAATAATCAGAAAAGGTATTGTATAATATATGGTTATAATTATTATATATACTAAATGGATAATATCAAAGCCACGACAGCCAATTCTGTTCTGGAATTCACTACCCCAAATCCATATCTGTACAACACTATCCTCCAACAATATAAAATGACTAATCACTTCAGGAGGCGTCGCTCATATGGGCAACCGGTAGCGACGATAAATAAACGTAAAACACACACCCAACGCTAGTTTCAGTTGTATCCAAGTGCAACGGGTATATCGAGTAGTAGATTACAACATTAACGTAAAATATACTAAATTTGCTCCATGTTTTCAGAAATTGAGGTTCACAATTAGACCCAGCAAAGTGAAATGCATACGTCATAGTCTTAATGTAAACCTTGTGAATTCAATGGTTATTCAAACATGTCATGATATGTCACCAGTTCACGGACGCTATTGTTTCAGTGCATGATCAATATCGAAATTGGACTAAAATGTTGAAGCCAGTTGAAAAACACATTTTATTCTAAGCTTATATATTCCACAGCAACAGCAGTTTGAAATATTGTCAACGTGAAACGTTTTGGGACTCAATCCATCAGTGACGTCATTTATGACGCCATCTAAATGCGACGATCTCCAAGACTAGATTTTACGGATATCCAATAATAGATTTACGGATATCCAATAATAGATTTACGGATATCCAATAATATATTTACGGATATCCAATAATAGATTTACGGATATCCAATAATAGATTTACGGATATCCCATAATAGATTTACGGATATCATCCAATAATCGATTTTCGGATATCCAATAATAGATTTACGGATATCCAATAATCGATTTACGGATATCTAATAATATATTTATGGATATCCAATAATCGATTTACGGATATCCAATACACTATTTAGTGAAACGGCTCGGCCAATAAAGGTATTAATTTGGTTAATTTCTATATATTATTACTGACATAGATATTAATTTTAGCGTTGATAACATTTCCACTAGCAACAACAATTGACTGAGTGAGAAATAAAATGTACTGTTCCACAGTGACTGCTTTCAACAATTTATTATTGAGAATTTAGCACAGGCAGACAGGGGTAAAGTCATCAAATGCACGTCTTATATACACAGAGGGTCTTATATACATGGGGTTTCACTCAAAGAATTGTTTTGTATCAGGAATGAAATTATGGACATATGTCATCTGTAAGAGTCTCCGCACCGTGTAGAGTAGTATGCAGATTAGCAGTAGGGCATAATCTTAGCACATTGTGTAGGAAATCAATTTGAATATTAGATTAGTTTGTACATTCAAAGAAAAAGTGGTAGCTGTTTTCATAAGATCCACACCGGCATAGTGGTGATTGAATTAACTTTTTAAAAAAGAGATGCTCGTGGAGCCCACTTGACTTGGTTCTAATTCGGGTATGATATACTTGTAGGAATCTATCACCATACATTCTCCAATATCTTCTATTTCTTCTGACTTCTTGTCGGTCTTACATTTCTGTCATTTCTAAGCAATATGCACACTTTGTATACATGTATTAGTTCCACACCGTCTAATATATTACTGTGTATTTTGAACTGCAAGGAGAGAAACTATATACGCTCTGCTTTCATTTTAATCATTTCCTATATGCTTAAGTCTTTGATTGTGTGTACATGTTTTGTTTTGTGAATGTATATAGTGGAATAAATATGCTTACACCAACAATTTATTTCAAGGAAACACAATCATTATAATAAAAACTTTATACTGCTCATTATAGCTAGCTGGAATACATAAAAACAAACACAGAACTATTTCAAGAGCGAATGATATCTAGAAACATGTTTATTTCCTGGCATGTGACATGACCAAGTAATCAACACGGTCAATAGCTTGTTTACCTTACGGTTGGTTAATATTTTATGGCACATGGTAATTCGTGGAAATTACCTAACTTACACTGGAAAGCAAAGATTACATTGCACCGGGCACAGGGTAGGATAGCCGACCTTCCGAAAGCCAATGGGATAACTTCGCACTTAATAGAATTCGACACCCACCCCACATACTGTGATACGGATATATAGCGGTAAAGGGCACGTGATTTGAATATGCATTGCGTAAGCACGTGATATCAGTGATTTATTGAAATTAAGACCATTGCTCATTAAGAATTAAAAACGTGCTGATTACTTGATTCACAGTTGCCACAATTGTGTTCTTTGCTATTTTCACTGTTGAAATTAACAGGTTTCCTTTTTTGAAAACCTGTAAATATGATCATTGTAGTTGTCAACTCTAGACCTTGTACCTATATTCCAGGGGTCGCATGTCATATACTCATATGTGTCATACTAAAACGACTCATATCAGTCTTTCGGTTGAGACTTTAAACCGAAGGTTCGTGTCGGTGCTTTACACCGTGCAGAGAAAGAACCAGATGAGACTATTAATGGGTCTTTGTTCTGTCTCTATCATTGCACTATACTCCAAGATCTAATTTAAACGTGACCAATCTCACGTACGCACGCACGCACGCACGCACGCACGCACGCACGCACGCACGCACGCACGCACGCACGCACGCACGCACGCACGCACGCACGCACGCACGCACGCACGCACGCACGCACGCACGCACGCACGCACGCACGCACGCACGCACGCACGCACGCACGCACGCACGCACGCACGCACGCACGCACGCACGCACGCACGCACGCACGCACGCACGCACGCACGCACGCACGCACACACGCACGCACACACACACGCACGCACGAACGCACGCACGCACGCACATACGCACGCATAGCCATGTAGTTGTGAAGAGAAACGTAATCATAGGAGTGCACTGCATATTACTAATTAAGAACATACCATTATCTCGAAAACCTGTTTACCGCAGATGTGAGAAGACCTCTTACTGAAGACATCATAAAGCATATATGTAAGAGTGAAAAAGGACAGCTTAGATTCTATTGCATTCAAATATTTCAAATTATCATTAATTTAATTATATAATTAGTGGACGCTACGGGAAAATCATGAAGGTTGTGTGCCACATAAATATGATAAATTGTTTGGCAATTTTGGTCAGTGTGGTTATGTTACTGCTGCGGAAGATATAGATGGGCAAACTTTGATAACTCTGGGAAGGCAGCTGAAGAATCCGATGCTCACATTGATCGGAATAGCAATACATAATCTTCACCCATGTGCAGAATGGACTCCGTGGACTGAATGCAAAACTACCAGAGTGAATTACTTTGGTACCCGAAAGTGCAAACGACAATGTGGAATGGATGACGAAATGGATGGCGAGACAAGGAAGACAGAACAGGAATTAGGTATTTGTGAAGGAGGTCTAGTAACTGGTAGAGAATTTTGTTCAAACGGATACAGCATGACGAAGAATGGGTTCTGTCTAAAAGTGTATGTCAAAAGGTTAAATAATTACGTTGCCGAGGCTCAATGTGAACAAGATGGCGGTTACCTAATAAATATTGACTCTGAACTCAAGTACGAAGATGTAAAGAAACTCATTCTCAGTTTATCATACATATTGGTGGTCTGCGTGCGAATTCCAGTTCGAACTGGGAATACAATTACGGATCATAAAGTGGATTTTTCAAATGGTATTCTGGGTATCCTAGAGAAGAAGATCTCAACACATGTTTGGCATTTGAAGGTTTACTTTGGTGGAATTTACACTGCACAAGAAAATACCCATTCCTCTGTGAACTACCTAATTGAATCGTCGTGTTCTTCATGTATTTAAAAACAAAACAATCACCCACGCTTATATATACATATAATATATTATGCTTGGTCTACATCATCATATACTAGAGGACATAGAAAACGCACACCTACATTATATACTAGAGGACATAGAAAACGCACACCTACATTATATACTAGAGGACATAGAAAACGCACACCTACATTATATACTAGAGGACATAGAAAACGCACACCTACATTATATACTAGAGGACATAGAAAACGCACACCTACATTATATACTAGAGGACATAGAAAACGCACACCTACATTATATACTAGAGGACATAGAAAACGCACACCTACATTATATACTAGAGGACATAGAAAACGCACACCTACATTATATACTAGAGGACATAGAAAACGCACACCTACATTATATACTAGAGGACATAGAAAACGCACACCTACATTATATACTAGAGGACATAGAAAACGCACACCTACATTATATACTAGAGGACATAGAAAACGCACACCTACATTATATACTAGAGGACATAGAAAACGCACACCTACATTATATACTAGAGGACATAGAAAACGCACACCTACATTATATACTAGAGGACATAGAAAACGCACACCTACATTATATACTAGAGGACATAGAAAACGCACACCTACATTATATACTAGAGGACATAGAAAACGCACACCTACATTATATACTAGAGGACATAGAAAACGCACACCTACATTATATACTAGAGGACATAGAAAACGCACACCTACATTATATACTAGAGGACATAGAAAACGCACACCTACATTATATACTAGAGGACATAGAAAACGCACACCTACATTATATACTAGAGGACATAGAAAACGCACACCTACATTATATACTAGAGGACATAGAAAACGCACACCTACATTATATACTAGAGGACATAGAAAACGCACACCTACATTATATACTAGAGGACATAGAAAACGCACACCTACATTATATACTAGAGGACATAGAAAACGCACACCTACATTATATACTAGAGGACATAGAAAACGCACACCTACATTATATACTAGAGGACATAGAAAACGCACACCTACATTATATACTAGAGGACATAGAAAACGCACACCTACATTATATACTAGAGGACATAGAAAACGCACACCTACATTATATACTAGAGGACATAGAAAACGCACACCTACATTATATACTAGAGGACATAGAAAACGCACACCTACATTATATACTTGAGGACATAGAAAACGCACACCTACATTATATACTACAGGCTATAGAAAATGCACACCTACATTATATACTAGAGGACATAGAAAACGCACACCTACATTATATACTAGAGGACATAGAAAACGCACACCTACATTATATACTAGAGGACATAGAAAACGCACACCTAATTGGTTAACTGCCCGCCGGTTATATAGCCCAAACAAAACGTAAAACCTGAACACACAAACAGACGGGTATATTTACATCACCTAATTTGACATAAAGAGGTCAACATTAATGTTGTGGGTTACAATGATTGAAACATAAGAGTTAAATGTTGGAACTATATTATATTTATCTTGCTTTGTGTTCTTGTTATAGGCATTGCATAGTTTATCATACAAGTTATGACATGACCACATCGACCACATGCATTGACATATTTCTCCAAAAATCAAATCGAACACAAGTTATGAACGATTTCTCCCAATATCTAATCACCACCTCGAACACAAGTTATGAAAGATTACCCATAATATCTAATCAACACCTCGACCACAAGTTACGAACGATTACTCCCAATATCTAATCAACACCTCAACCACAAGTTATGACCGATTACTCCCAATATCTAATCACCAACTCGACCAAAAGTAATGAACGATTACTCCCAATATCTAATCACCACCTCGACCACAAGCTATGAACGATTACTCCCAATATCTAACCACCACCTCGACCACAAGTTATGAACGATTACTCCCAATATCTAATCACCACCTCGAACACAAGTTATGAACGATTTCTCCCAATATCTAATCACCAACTCGACCACAAGTTATGAACGATTTCTCCCAATATATAATCACCACCTCGAACACAAGTTATGAACGATTACTCCCAATATATAATCACCACCTCGACCAGATGATAGTGTCTGAAACGGGACTTTGATCCGACTTCGAGATAACCGGAAAGGTCGACATAACCGACTTTGACATAGCGGATGTAGACTGTAGCTTATTTATAACAACATTTTAATTTTAAATACATTGTACAGTGACAATATTCAGATTCATATAAATTATATACACTGCAGCAGAATCGCTTTGTAAAGTGTCCAGAAAAAAACTAAACGTTTTGCAGTTAACTAAAGGATATGTAGCGTCTACGTATTGCTAGGAATATTGTCTTATTAATAAGTCGATCTCGAACTAAATATGGCATCCGTCATTATAAAAATAATAATGTGTTCATTTTGGAATTATTGTAATATACTTTATACTTCCTCCAACATCACATATGTCTCGAAGTTCATTTATGTAACACAAACAATTGAATAGGAATGACTATGTCTGTCTCCAATATGGAGACAGACGGTTTATTTTGAAACAAGATAAACTGATAAGCAAAAGATGTAAATGAATGCACCGTAACAATGTCCAAAATACATATAGTTGGACATAAAATCCACCACAATAGGTGTAATTGAAATCCACCACAATAGGTGTAATTGAATTCACCTTAACAATAGTGTATACACATGCAGTGGGTTAAAATTACAGTAATAAGTAGTTCGCACTGGGTGTCAAACAGGAGGGAGGTTGGGGCGGAAAGGGTAAAACTGGAAATAATAATTAATGATACAAGGTATACTCAGAATTCCAGAAGATTGCGGAGAGAAAAATTCTGCCTCCACGAAAAAGATGGCGAAGTTCCCGGATGAAGCCACACACGTGACAAGGACGACTGTGATTGGTTAACATCAGGCTGCTGTAGTGCGCGTTATGCAATATGACCTCCACGCTAAACACCGATGTCCGGCTGAGCGTATATACTGACACCCCATGCGAACAGTAGTTACTACACTTTAAGCATTGTAGACATTATAAACACATTTACATCATACTATTGTAAATTGCGTTTGCATGCATAATGTACGTTGGTCTCCCTTTGGAGATTTTTGTACAATTTTATAATTACCGTAAGTATGGTCACACGAAAAAGAACGGACATTTGTATACTTATATATACCTTATTCCTGATGGAATCCATCGCCACAAGGGGAGAGAGATGAGGCGTGGAATTTAAATGCCTTGCCTAATGGCACAATCCTAACGGCTCCAGCTGGGCTCGAACTATGGACCTCCGGACCTTTCGCACCTGAAGCGAACGCATCTAATCTGTTGATAAACAATATTATGTTACAGCAATTTAATCTTTTTATTTCTTTTTCTCAGCATCCAATTTCACCACACAATTAGTAATTATATATACTTGCCAAGTTGTTGTAATAAGTTGCATTCTCGGGAAATGGAAGGCGCACGTTAAAGCGACATTACATTTTGAAATAAAATGCATCTGTTCCCGTATAAATGCATAGCTACACATACTATACTACACATTCTTCTGAATACATTCGAACAATAACATTGACCCAATAAACAGTTTTTTTGGCATACAAACTTTCAAAAGTGAAAGTAGAATTTCATATAACGGTGATTGGAGTCAATACTAAACATGCGATTCGTTCGATTAGAGGTAATTTAGCTAAGAGTAGTCTACAAATAATAGACACACACGTGAGATATCACGGTAAATCTGTACCATACCTCGTGTTATTCATGATATACGCGTTGCCTTACGCATGAATGTCGACCCTATTAACATTCTTTTGTTATGTCAACAAACCGCGTATACGACGTTTGATTATTTTTTGAGGCAAATAGATTCTTTGCTTCCTTGATGCTTTTCATTAAAAGATATGAGTTTTCGCAGTGAAAGAAAGCAAATTCCACCTTACCGTGTTTTGAAACAGTGAAAATGGCATTTCTTCTCTGCCACCGGTTGCGTTTCGTATTCCTCCGCGGTTAGATGTACCTTTGTATTTTAGCTATTTTCTGACTATCGTGAACAGTTAATTATTAAATCATATATTCTAATGAATTTGTTTTGTCGGTAGTTTTTAATTTTGAGAGCAAACAGAAACTAACTTGAAAATTATACAGACATTATTTCTTATTATGGATGTTCACACTTGGCCTGAGAACAGGCGTTGATATATATTGCCTGGTCAGTCATATACATATCAATACAGAGATCATTAATTGGGCCGTATTGAGTTACTGATAATAAGAACATACACCATGTATAGCCAGGTGCAAGCTAGATCCCAGCAACACTAATCGTACGCCGTCTAGTCATTGCAATGGACTGTTTTGTTATTATTTTTTAATGCAGCAAAGACCGCAAATGTAGTATTAGGTGTGAGTGTTTTACGTTTATTTATCGTCGCTACCGGTTGCCCATATGAGCGATGCCTCCTGAAGAGATTAGTAAATTTAGATGTTTGGGGGATAGTGCAATAATACAGACAGAGACCCATTCCAGAGTCTCCTCTGGTTCTTTTACGTGCACGGTGTAAAGCACCGACATGAGACCTCGGTTTAAAGTCCTACCTGAAAGACTGTTAATGTTATCGGGGTCAGACGGGGGATCGAACTGGGTTAGGTTAAACATTAAACGCAGTTTGGTATGATGCGCTAGCAAAGGAGTTTACTATACATTCTAAGTTCTAACTGACTGATTTCCAAATCCAAGTCATTTGAAGCTGCAGCCGAGAATAGGGCGTGCAATTAACATACTAAACTATTTAATTATTTTAAGCTTGATATTGATTGCAAATATTAATTACTTCTATGCAATAGTATAAGGAATATACTAGTATACAGACACTTACTAGGTTAGGTCTATTGTGTGTGTTTCGGAGTAACTATAAACGTACATGTTATCTTTCGTAAGATTCAAAGGAGCATAATCATGAACGATTTAAGCTTGGTAAAGATCGTCCTATGTCTGATAGCAGTGTTTGGTGTCAATTGTTTCACTGTGTCTGAGAGTAATGGCACGTCTGCTGACGATATTGACGGACATACTTTAATTCAGATGGGGAGAAAACTGCATAAACCCATGCTAACAATGCTCGGACTGGCGATACGGAATCTCCACCCGTGTGCAGAATGGACTCAGTGGACGAAATGCGAAGCCACAGAAAAGAATTACTTTGGAACACGCACACGAACAAGACAATGCGGAGTAGATTCTGAGATGAACGACGGGAGCAGAAAGACAGAGATGGGTTCGGAGACAGACGTTGGAGCCAGAAAGACAGAGACAGATTTAGGTATTTGCGAAGGTTTCTGTTCCAAAGACTATAACTTGACGGCGAGTGGTTTCTGTTTGAAGCTCTATGTCACGAAGAAATCCAACGACGATGCGGAGACACAGTGTCAAGCCGACGGGGGACATCTTATAAACATTGAAACAGAAATTAAGTACAAGGACGTTCTGAATATGCTAAACGGATTTACACCAAGCATCTACATTGGAGGCCGACGTGCAGATGCCAGTTCAGCTTGGGAGTATAACTATGGTTCGCAAGATGGCTATGTGAAGTGGCATAGTGGATTTCGGAATGCAGCAGTGAACTTGTGCTTGGGACTCAGCAGCACAAGTAGACAGTGGTACGATCGTTCGTGCACGGGGACATTAGGATTTATATGCGAACAGACTAGCTAAACGTTACACTAAATGTTTTACACATTATATTAGCTCGATTGCGAAACAAATTCTTACAACTTATATAAACCACTCTCGAGACATCATTCCTGATGTAATCGATCGCCACGAAGGCGAGAGAAGAGACACTGTGGAACTTAAATGCCTTGCATAATGGTACACTTGTAACGGCCCCAGCTGTGCTCGAACTCGAACATGTGCTAACAGCATTTATAGTGTCGGTAATCAGTTACTAATAGACCCCTTGGCTATTGTGATTATTTATGCTTGTAATGTATAAGTCAGTCATTTATAGTTTAGTTTAGTTTATTTTATTAAATTCCAGTAGGCTTTCAAGCCCATGAGGACATACATGCATATGGTATACAGTTAGCGAACAGTGCAAACATAAAGCATACATTTTATACAAATGAGCTCCCACAGCCATTTATATTTATATCTATGTGTAAATACATGTAATATTTATCTGATATGTGTCTTATAATTAAAGTAAAACACTTCTTTATTTCTAACACGGAGACGGTCAAAAGACGCAACAAAACACAAAACCAAAGATACAAAATTAAAGTTGTTGCAAAGTTGTATAACATGGCCGATCAATAAACACTTCGTAACCATATTCATAACTAAATGTTAAGTATTATAAATTTACATGTGGTCATATTTGTAAATCAGAACGCATCCATTTATTTAATTCAGAGCGGCATTGTAGATTAATATTACATGACATATACGTAGATTCAATAATTAAATTCCATTCAACTTTCCAATCACACGAGAACACACATAATATAACATAACTAGTATGTATGCTAGCACAACATATAGAAAACATACGCATTTATAACTGTGCGTAATTGCTATTTTCTCCCAATTATAGCGAAAATAATTCTCCATTGTTATCTTAATCGTAATGATAAATGCCATCTATAGACATGTCACTATAATAAAATAATTATATACTTATATTCACACGAAACAGAAAGTGTGCACTTGGTTAGAAGGACAATGTTATACTTATATATAGAAGCAATAAATAGTCAAATTTAGTATCAAAATGTGCGAAAAATATATTGGCTACACGATGTTTTACTTTTAATTGAACTTTGATAATTATCAGAACACTGTTTTACGTGTGAATATAAGTATATAATTTTCCCTCTAACCAAGTACACACTTTCTGTTTCGTGTGAATATAAGTATATAATTTTCCCTCTAACCAAGTGCATGTTTTCTGTTTGATGTGAATATAAGTATATAATTTCCCCTCTAACCAAGTGCACACTTTCTGTTTCGTGTGAATATAGTTAAGTGATGTTAATTGTCGAAAAATTACTTCCATATTTATGTCCGCGCCTCTTGCAGATCATTTCGCGCCTGAAGCGAACGCGTTACCACTGCGCAATGTATATGTCTGTTATCTAGACGCCCGCCAAGCGTTTGATATCGTATGGCATGATGACATTTTATATAAGGTGTTGTAGTCTAGAATTGATCAAACCTCATTTGGTTCATTCCTTCAAATGTACAAATCTATGCGCAACCACACTTTTATTTCCGACTGGTTTGACCCAACACAGGGTATGCGTCAAGGAGGCAAATGCTCACCATTACTGTATCTGTTATTCATAAATGGCCTAATTCGCAAACATGAGAACAGTGATTTAGGTATTTGTGTTAATAATATGAATATACACAGCCCTACAGCTGCAGACGACATGTTCTTAGTGTCATTTTCCAAACAAGGACTGGAAAATATACTGTCAATATGCTATGACGACACGAGGAAATGAGGTATCTTTTTAATCCATCGACATGTGCCATCATTGTATTTAATGAATCCAAATCTGATTACCTTAAACACTCAAGGACGTTTCACTTTGGTCCTCAGATTATTGAGGAAGTAGAACAATATGTACACCTAGGGGTGATCTGCGATAAGTACATGACTGTGTGCGACTCTATGCGCGAAGCAAATACAAAACTAAGAGGAAGTCTTCTTAGTATAATGAACAATGGAATTACCCAGAATGCTATAAGTCCCGTCTCCTGGGCAACTATTGTGCGACTCTATGCGTGAAGCAAATACAAAACTAAGAGGAAGTCTTCTTAGTATAATGAACAATGGAATTACCCAGAATGCTATAAGTCCCGTCTCCTGGGCAACTATTGTGCGACTCTATGCGCGAAGCAAATACAAAACTAAGAGGAAGTCTTCTTAGTATAATGAACAATGGAATTACCCAGAATGCTATAAGTCCCGTCTCCTGGGCTACACATTGGTAGTGCACTCATATACTCATGTCCGGAAACTGAACATCTCAGAACTGCCCTTTGGTCAACTGATATTGATCAAGCAGGAATAAATACATATTTACACTTCATCTCAAAGGATCATATTACCCAAATCTGTGATTTGCTGTTAGGTATGTCTACTTATGAACTTGATGAAGGAAGCCGTGACAATATCCAAATTACAGCTGTGAATATATTGCATACAATGTTCTATCGTGTGTACAACAATAGTGTGCTGTGGTACATGAATTAACATGAACAGAGAAAACCTGTTCAATAATGTAGATATGTTGTCGAATTAAAATATGTTTTCCTTTTGTGCAAAATGCACAATTTCCTTTTGTGGAATGCAAAACCCAAACAATATTCGAAGTTACAAATTACTGCGCCGCATAAATAAATAATTTGTTTTCAAATAAAATTAGCTTGTAACTGTATAATGTATATGTCGTTGAGACGGGAATTAGCATGGGTTCATAGCTTACATATACTCTACTAGTGTAGGGTTGTGTTCTGAAACAGTTTGTTAACTCACGTAGTGTTAACATTTGAGTTCCTGTTTACACCGTAAGTTTCGATTCGGTAAGGTGTACTCTCGGGATCAGAGATTATAGTTACATCAATGTTTCGATTTTGTTTGTCGAGGCTGGAAATTCGTGTCACAATGTTGCATATCTGTTATATGGTTGTTCGTGTTGTTTGTTTTTGTAATTACATGTATAGTGTTTAATTACGTGATACAACAATGTTTGTTCGTATTCAATAATAGTTGTAATACTATAAATGTTTCTGTATTATACATGTATGTGATAGCTCTCCTATACTGGAGGGTAATAAAGAATATATCTATCTATCTGTTTAAACATTAATTTCAATTAGAAAATATCTTGACATTACCTAAATTTAGATTCCTCAAAACGTTATTTCTTGTAAAACGTGAAGCAAGTCTTAACAACTTATATTAATCACTCTCATTGGCGCTGTTGAACACGTAAATGTGGTCATTCGTGTAGGAGGAAACCCACTTGTCCGATATGACGACCACTGTACCATCGCACATCCTTCCCGGTCTGGCATTGGTGAGAAGCGAGCTAGCTAACCACTGTGCTAATCGGACAGCCTAAAGGATTAGAATGAAAGACAGATTCTTATATAATTAATCACCTCTAAACTGGTACGTGTGGGACATAGTAATTCACATTATACTGACATAAGTCGAAAATAAACATATCACATTACTACCACAAGTCCTACATGTCATCCTATAACTACACATCTATATCCATAGTAACATCTTACCGGAACTTACTGATACACATATCCCTTATCACTCCCATGAGCCCCACTGCTATTGTTATGTTAAGCAACTGGTTATACAGCAAGGTATTTGACACTGGAATAAAATAGATCCGAAATGTATTTTTAATTTTTTATAGACGTGACTATTCATTCCTGTATATCCATAGTAACATCTTACCGGAACTTACTGATACACAACTCATCATTCCCATGAGCCCCACTGTTATTGCTATGCGCAATTGGTTATACAGTCAAACCTGTCTTAAGCAGCCAGCCAAGGGAGTCAGAGAAGGTGGCTGCTTAGCACAGGTGGCTGCTTAATAGAGGTCAAATATATAATAAAAAACCCGATTGGGAATCTGGAAACTGGCTGCTTAATACAGGTTGGTTGCTTAATGGAGGTGACCACTAACACAGGTTTGACTGTACATCAATATATTCGAAATGTATTTTTACAGACGAGACTTGATATGGCCAGAACCCACACAACTCAGTTATTAGGGGTAGAGAGATAGACCCCGCGACATTACATTGGAGGAAGATACGTGTGCATATTAAGCGTGCATATTAAGTATGCATATTAAGCGTGCATATTAAGCGTGCATATTAAGCGTGCATATTAAGTTTGCATGTTAAGTGTGCATATTAAGTGTGCATATTAAGTGTGCATATTAAGTGTGCATATTCAGTGTGCATATTCAGTGTGCATATTAAGCGTGATAATGCAACAATTACAGGACAAATCAAGGAACAAGAGTTGCTTTTTGTTATTACATTGTCCAGCACTGTAGAGTGGTAGTTAGCTAGTAATTAGGACAGGTATCCACTTGTTAGTCAGTGCATACATATTTGATTTAGCTCGATGGCGAAACAAGTTCTTAGAACTTATAATAATCACTATCGGGACCTCATTCCTGATGGAATATATCGCCACGAGGGAGCGAGAATAGGCAACGTGGAACTTAAATGCCTTGCATAAGGGCACAATCGTAACGGCTCCAATGAGGCTCGAACTTCAGGCGTTTCACACCAATGACTGTTCCAATGGTTAAGCAGAAATATGTTATCAGTGGATAACTGTATCCAGGCTTTGAGCAACTGGGTCCAGGAACGTCAGTAAATTTAACGGCTAACCGTAAATATTACAAGAAGGGGCGCACGAGGTACTTGACATATAAGCAACATTAACCCTTTCCTTCATAGAGATTTATGTTAATATACTATTATATATCCATACAAACGACAGCCATTTAACCCTTTCCTACATAGAGATTTATGTTAATATAGTATTATATCTCCATACAAACGACACCCAATTATCTATCATACACTGGATAACTAGCCGCCATATCTATCCCACCTCCATATATATTACTGGGAATTCATAGAGATTTATGTTAATATATTATTATATCTCCATACAAACGACAGTCATTTAGCTATCATGCAGTTGATAAGTATTGTCCATATCTATCCCACCTCCATAGATATTACTGGGACTACATAGAGATTTAGGTTAATATACTATTATATCTCCATACACACGACCGCCATTTAGCTAGCATGCAGAGGATAAGTAGTCACCATATCTATCCCACTTCCATAGATATTACACGAGATTCTGGCCTTTGTTATGAACATTGGTTTGGCTACTACATTGTCAATGTATGTCGTATTGATAATGGTGTCAAGAGGTGCTTCTATGAAGGAAAGGTTTATGAGCATTTGTATGGCTACTACAGTGTCAATGTATGTCGTATTGGTAATGGCGTCAAGAGGTGCTTCTATGAGGGAAAGGGTTATGAGCAATGGTTTGGCTACTACATTGTCAATGTATGTCTTATTGGTAATGGCGCCAAGAGGTGCTTCTATGAGGGAAAGGGTTATGAGCATTGGTTTGGCTACTACATTTTCAATGAATGTGTTATTGGTAATGGCGTCAAGAGGTGCTTCTGTGAGGGAAAGGGTTATGAACATTGGTTTGGCTACTACCTTTTCAATGTATATCGTATTGGTAATGGCGCCAAGAGGTGCTTCTATGAGGGAAAGGGTTATGAGCATTGGTTTGGCTACTACATTGTCAATGTATGTGTTATTGGTAATGGCGTCAAGAGGTGCTTCTGTGAGGGAAAGGGTTATGAGCATTGGTTTGGCTACTATATTGTCAATGTTTGTCCTATTGGTAATGGTGTCAAGAGGTGCTTCTATGAGGGAAAGGGTTATGAACATTGGTTTGGCTACTACATTGTCAATGTATGTCGTATTGGTAATGGCGTCAAGAGGTGCTTCTATGAGGGAAAGGGTTATGAGCATTGGTTTGGCTGCTACATTGTCAATGTATGTCGTATTGGTAATGGCGTCAAGAAAGAGTTAAGACATGAACAAATCATTATGCTAAAAGTATTTCGTCGTCGTTTGACCAGATCGGCTGCGTAAGGCTAAGTTAACCCGTCAACTATCTCATTTAGACATTATTAGATAGATGTATAGTTTTTATTCCACAATAAGATGAGATATTATTATTATTATACCATATTTATATAGCGCCTTTATCATATAAAAAGTATACGTTCAAAAGCGCGTTACATGTTCATGTAACAATTAACACATATAGAATAAAAAGTACAAAAATAGAAGTCAAGTGGTAAAAGTACAGATAAACCTTATACTTAAAATAATGATTGCAATTTACAGATAAAGTGTAAGAACAAATACAAAAGGACATACTAATAAAACAAAAAGTATTTCAACATTACAATATGAAGTAAAATAAATCTATTATACATAGATAAACAAAATTCATTTTTGCAGTGATAAAAAAACATGTATATCCGAAATTAAATAAGTGTAGTTACAAATCCAAAATAATTAATAATATGTTATATACACACAGTCACTTTATGCACGTCCAGAGTATTGTCGAACATTAATCTCCATGTGCTTGCACAACAAAGTGAGTTTTCAATGATCTTTTGAATGAACACAATGTTTCCGAGTCTCTTATTCCTGGTGGTAGCGCATTCCATAATTTCGGTGCAGCTGTTCCGAAACTCCTGTCTCCGTATGTTACTGTTCGACTTTTTGGTGTCACGATTCGAAGTGAGCTATTCTTTGATCTTAAGTTTCGTGTTGGTTGATATACACTCAGGAGGTTAGTGATATACTCCGGTGCCTGATGATGTAGTGCTTTGTGGGTCAGAGTAAGGATCTTATACTGGACCCTATATTGTATTGGCAGCCAATGGAGCTCCTTCAGGATTGGAGACACGTGATCGTATCGGGACGTTTTTGTAATTAGGCGTGCTGCTGTATTCTGGACGTTCTGTAATTTGTTCAGAATTGTATTTGGTACCCCAGTCAGCAGCATATTACAATAGTCTAACCGTAATGTAACTAATGAGTTGACTAGAGTTTTTGTTATACCAGCTGTTAGGGATTTTCTGATATGACCGATTTGCCGTATTTGGCCATAGCAGGACCTGCAGACAGAGTTGACATGCTGCTCCATGTTCAGCCTTGAGTCAAGCATTGCCCCAAGGTTTCTAACACATGAAGATGGTTCAACTGTGGAGTTTCCAACAGTTACTGACATGTTTTCAATCATTTTGGCATTTTGGTTTGAAGCGAAAACGATAACTTCTGTTTTGTCAGAGTTCAATTTTAGCATATTGTTATGCATCCAAGATACAATTTCCTGAAGACAACTTTCAATGCGGTGTATTGTTTCTGTTTGACATAGATTGTCTGTTGGTTTGAAAGATAGGTATAGCTGTGAATCGTCAGCATAGAAATGATGGTGAAGTCCATGCCTTTTGCAAATAGAACCAACAGGTTTTGTACACATTGTATACAATTTTGGACCCAACACGAATCCTTGGGGCACACTGAAATGCATGTTAACTGGTTTTGAACGTTTGTCATCAATGCACACAGTTTGACTACGATCGGTCAAATATGATCGTATCCATGAGAGCGGTTGGTCAGTAATACCAAAATGGTGTTCCAGGCGGTGTAGCAGCGTGTCGTGATCAATTGTATCGAATGCAGCTGACAGATCGAGTAGAACTAATATTGTAACATTGTTCTGGTCCATAGATTGAAGGATGTCATGTTGAACTTTCAGTAATGCGGTTTCTGTTGAATGTAATTTGCTGTATGCTGATTGATACGCTTCATGAATATTGTTTTGTGTCAATGTTCTTCAATGCGAGAGCTGACTACTTTTTCTAGAATCTTTGAGACATAAGGTAGATTTGATACAGGTCTGTAGTTTTTAAGTGTGTTTTCATCAAGACTTGGTTTTTTCAAAAGTGGTCGTACATGAGAGCTTTTGAAAGACTTTGGTACATTGGAAGTTTCCATAGATTTCAGGAGCCAAGTCGGGATTGGATCAAGCTCGCAGGATTTATTTGGTGAATGAACTATCAGTTTTTTGACTTCCTCCTCTGATGCGGGACTGAGATACATGTACATAATAAACACAGTCAATTAACAAGAAAATGAAAATATGAGAGGGAACATATTAGTTGTATACACTATAATATACTGAGAGGGAACATATTAGTTGTATACACTATAATATACTGAGAGGGAACATATTAGTTGTATACACTATAATATACTGAGAGGGAACATATTAGTTGTATACACTATAATATACTGAGTGGGAACATATTAGTTGTATACACTATAATATACTGAGAGGGAACATATTAGTTGTATACACTATAATATACTGAGAGGGAACATATTAGTTGTATACACTATACTATACTGAGAGGGAACATATTAGTTGTATACACTATAATATACTGAGAGGGAACATATTAGTTGTATACACTATAATATACTGAGAGGGAACATATTAGTTGTATACACTATGATATAATGAGAGGGAACATATTAGTTGTATACACTATAATATACTGAGAGGGAACATATTAGTTGTATACACTATAATATAATGAGAGGGAACATATTAGTTGTATACACTATAATATAATGAGAGGGAACATATTAGATGTATACACTATAATATACTGAGAGGGAACATATTAGTTGTATACACTATAATATACTGAGAGGGAACATATAAGATGTATACACTATAATATACTGAGAGGGAACATATTAGTTGTATACACTATAATATACTGAGAGGGAACATATTATATACACTATATACTGACACCAAAAAGAAACTGTGAACTTGCCTTAGATGTAAAATGTATATACTTTTAGGGGGGATAGGCAAATTTGGACGACTCCGAGCTTAATAATGGATACATTAATGCAATGTGTGATGGGTTATTTTCTTCACTCATGCTAGTAAAATTCATAATTCTAAAATTTGTAAGGAAAAAGTAACGCTCAATATAAAAGTGCACATGTTTTTATGGTGTTAGTATATATAGTATAATATATGAACATACATTAATAGCTAGTGTCATTCGTCTTCAGAGAACTGCAGTCTGCACGACACAATCCCATCTCAGACAATACGTATCCGGTTAAAATGATTTACCCCACCATGATATCAACACACATACGTGGTGTTATACAGTCAGTCAATGAGACGATTTGTTATCATTTTTTCAGCTAATATTCTTAGAGAATATTTCTTACACGGTATTAATGGTCTTCTCGCAATTGGCGTTATTTGTGGCGAGACAATACCTCATTGTAGATAATATAGTGTTTATTTTAAACAACAGTTTAATTCATTGTACAGTCACATCTGTTTTAAGCAGCCATCCAATGGAATCACAGATATTGGCTGCTTAGCACATGTGGCTGCTTAATAGAGGTCAAATATGTAATAAAATAACATATTGGGAATCTGGAAACTGGCTTTTTAATGCAGGTTGGCTGCTTAATAGAGGTCAAATATGTAATAAAATAACATATCAGGAATCTGTAAACTGGCTGTTTAATGCAGGTTGGTTGCTTAATAGAGGTCAAATGTGTAATAAAATAACATATTAGGAATCTGTAAACTGGCTGTTTAATGCAAAAGTTGCTTAAAAGAGGTCAAACATGTAATAAAATAACATATTAGGAATCTGGAAACTGGCTGTGTAATGCAAAAGTTGCTTAATAGAGGTCAACCATGCAATACAATAACATATTAGGAATCTGTAAACTGGCTGCTTAATGCATGTTGGTTGCTTAATAGAGGTGACGACTAACAGGTTTGGCTGTATATACATACACTAATAATATGTGTACACATAAACGCATGCTTGAGGAGAAAGCAAACTTCCTTCAATGCATACGTTAATTCGTAATACATATGTTGTTAATACATCAACCTCTGTAGTGCAAAACAGCTTAATCAATAATCATATTCATCATTAATTAGCAATTCGATCCGCATATGGAAAGTTCGCAATGGAACCAATTTCAACTGGTGTGTTAGTACATGTCAGCGCGTGTCTACAGGAAGGCATCGACTTCATATAATTGAATGCACCAGATTACATTCACACAGCAGCTCACAATAAAACAAGTTGTGTATTGCACGTCCGTACGTCCATGCTTGAAGTCATGAACTAACATTCACACAGAAGCTCGCAATAAAACCAGTTGTGTATTGCACGTCTGTACGTCCATGCTTGAAGTCATGAATTAACATTCACATAGAAGCTCGCAATAAAACCAGTTGTGTATTACACGTCCGTATGTCCATGCTTGAAGTCATGAACTAACATTCACACAGAAGCTCCCAATAAAATCAGTTGTGTATTGCACGTCAGTACGTCCATGCTTGAAGTCATGAACTAACATTCACACAGAAGCTCGCAATAAAATCAGTTGTGTATTGCACGTCAGTACGTCCATGCTTGAAGTCATGAACTAACATTCACACAGAAGCTCGCAATAAAACCAGTTGTGTATTACACGTCTGTACGTCCATGCTTGAAGTCATGAATTAACATTCACATAGAAGCTCGCAATAAAACCAGTTGTGTATTACACGTCCGTATGTCCATGCTTGAAGTCATGAACTAACATTCACACAGAAGCTCCCAATAAAATCAGTTGTGTATTGCACGTCAGTACGTCCATGCTTGAAGTCATGAACTAACATTCACACAGAAGCTCGCAATAAAATCAGTTGTGTATTGCACGTCAGTACGTCCATGCTTGAAGTCATGAACTAACATTCACACAGAAGCTCGCAATAAAACCAGTTGTGTATTACACGTCCGTACGTCCATGCTTGAAGTCATGAACTAACATTCACACAGAAGCTCGCAATAAAATCCAATTGTGTATTGCACGTCCATGCTTGAAGTCATGAACTGACATTCATACAGAAGATCGTAATACAATCAGTTGAATTGATGTACAATGTATATTGCACGTCAGTACGTTCATGCTTGAAGTCATGAACTGACATTCACACAGACGCCAAAAATACAATCAGTTGAATTGATGTATATTGCACGTTAGAACGTACGTGCATACTTGAAGTCATGGAATGACATTCACATACAGAAGCCCGTCATACCATTAGTTGAATTTATGTATGTTACACGTCGACCAGTACATGCATTCTTGAATGCATCAACTTATATTCTCATATAAGCTCACAATAAAACGAGTTTAATCGATGTATAGTACAGGCCAGTACCACATGCCTACTTGAAGGCATTTAGTGACGTTCGCAAATGGCCGCCTCTATGAGCCAGTAGGCGCTCGGACATTTCCCGCCAAAATTGCAAGAACATGTTTAAATTAAACTAATATTTCACACTTCCGCACATATTTACATTTCTGTATAATTTCAAAGGATTATTAGTTAAAGCTATGCTGGTTAGACTTCGGTGTAAAATACTGTATATAAAGAGAGAGTATTCGCTTAGTTTAAACAATATTTTATTCAAGAATAGTTGCAATAGCACAGTTAGGATTGGGGGAAAAGTTACATACTTATATAGTAACTTATTATATTATA
>CM026401.1:54547326-54636989 GCA_014843695.1 Archivesica marissinica
GGAGGAATATTCCATAGCTAATTATGTCACCATCTATAAATAGAACATATATTTATAATTCTATTTTTATATCTGTCTGTCGTATTTAATGTAGCGTGTAGTGTATTTCCTGCAAATTCTGGATTGGTATTGTGCCAGTATAGCTGTTATGTTCTTGGCATTTAAGGTAATGGTGGGGTTGTCATGGGTATACGGTAAGTTGTGTGTTCAGGTATAACCTGTATTTATTTAATTTTTACAACGGTTGCGAAACAAGCTCTAACAACGTATAGCAATCACACACGTTAACCTGGATGGAAGCAGCTATATATATGCGGCTATTCGTGTGGGAGGAAACCGGAGTACCCAGAGAAAACCTACATGTACTATCTGGCGACAACGGTACCATCTGTCACATACTTCCCGGTCCGATGATCGAACCAGAGTTGCAGTAGTGAGGTAAGAAAGCGAGTGTGGTACCTACTGCGTTAATCCGACAGCTGAGTTGAGTGTTGTTAATATATATTACTGTAGCACGATTATCGCAGTTGTTAGCGCGCTCGCTTCTCACCAATGCAACCCGGGTTCGATCCTCGGACAGGGAAGTATGTGAGATGATACGCTGGTCGCCAGATCAGACAGGTGGGTTTTCTCCGGGTACTACGGTTTCCTCCCACGCCAACGACCCATATACGCTGTCATCTGCGCCAACGAGAGTGATTAATATTGGCGCAGATGATAGCGTATAAGTTGTAGAAACTTGTTTCGCAATCGTTGTAAAATAAATAAAGTTTAATCTTAAAATATTGCTAAAATTGCTATAATATGAATGAAACCTTTTCGAAAATGGGCGAGTCGTGATACTAATTGGTCATTACTAGTTTATTGAAATATGAATTGTTTTCTAAAAATCTAGTGTTTTACTCAATTAACTGCTTGACTGGGCGGTATTTCAAAATTAGGAAAGGCGGTTAGGAACACATATAATTAATTCTACTAATATCTATGATAGTTTGTTCGATCTATTTGTGTTTTTTACGTTTATTTACCGTCGTTACTGGTTGCCCATATGAGCGACGCCTCCTGAAGAGATTAGTCATTTTAGAGTTTTGGAGGATAGTGCATGATATAGACAGAGACCCATTCCAGAGTCTTCCCTGATTCGTTTACGTGCACAGTGTAAAGCACCGACACGAGATCTTGGTTTAACTTCCCATCTGAAAGACTGTTAATATTTTTTATTAGGGTCATACGGGGGATCGAACCTGCGATCCCTGGACTACAGATCCATCTATCATTTGTTAACTACGTATGAATTCATTGTATTTATGTTTACATATATACGAGGAAACACATGATTAGTAAACACTATTTGTTCGGATTTGAAGCGACCGGTGAACTACAAGTAATGCTTGCAATTTTACATATTTCTTATCGAAAGATATGTGTGCTTTATTAGTGTCAGATAGGAACAGACGGATATGTAGTCCAATGGTAACACGCTGGACTGGTAATCCAGGGGTCGCAGGTTCCATTCCACGTCTGACCCTAATAACAGTCTCTCAGATGGGACGTTAAACCGAGTTCTCGTCTCGGTGCTTTACACTGTGCACGTAAAAGATGAGACGTCGTAATGGATCTCTGTCTGTATCATTGCACTATCCTCCAACATCTAAATTGACTAATCTCTTCAGGAGGCGTCGCTCATATGGGCAACCGGTATCGACGATAAATAAACGTAAATCATAATCGTAAATCACATACTATTATATGTGTGTGTCGTACGCGTACTTATCGTCGCTACTGTGTACCCATATAAGCAACGCCTCCTGAAGAGATTTATAGTCGTTTTAGATTGTGGAGGATAGTGCAGTGATACAGACGGAGATCCATTACGACGTCTCATCTGGTTCTTGTACGTGCACGGTGTAAAGCACTGACACGAGACCTCGGTTTAATGTCTCACCTGAGCGACTATGATATGAGTCATTTCAGTATGGTACAGCTAGGGATCGAACCTGCGACCCATGTTCTACAAATTACAGCGTGTTAACAACTGGATAACTAATCCGCTACATGAAGACTCTGTTGCTTATGAACTATATTAATTGAAGGTACCAGGAGGCTATACGGTGATATAGAACTGATGATTGGCAGGCCTCTGCCGTCTATATGGGGGATCTGCTGGCGATTCGTCACACCGGCTGTTATTTTGGTATGCTTCGTTTGATTGTATTTACAAATGCAACTTAATAACTGCCACTTTAATTGCATTGGCTTTAATTAGATTGGCAACGTTGTTTGACCAATTTAGACGCGTGAGATCTTACGTAATGGGAAGTATGTGAGATGGTACGGTGGTCGCCAGATCGGACAGGTGGAATTTCTCCGAGTACTCCGGTTTCCTCCCACACGAATGACCACACATACGCTTTTATCCGAGCCAACGAAAGTGATTAATATAAGTTGGTAGAACTTGCTTCGCAATCGTTGTAAAATAAATAACGTTTTAATATGAGGTGACATGTGCCTAATTGATTAAAAAGTTTAAAATACTAAACATGAATGCAAACACAGTGATCGTAAAGCACATGCCATAGGCTATGTAAGACTTCGTGTGCGGCGTTATATTATTAAGTAAAACATGTTTATGAAAAGAACAATCATGTAAATCATACGATACTTACTGGTCGTAAACGATACACCGCCCAATGTTTAGAACAATGCATGCTATATTTGATATGCACATGACGTGTACGCCTGTACATGGCATAGAAGTCATAGCAAGGTACAACGCTGGAACGATTTCTATCGAAGTGATTATGTATAACCATGCATTTATTTTTACATTTACTACGTACAGTTAATTTGGCTGTTTAATTTGGCACAACTGACGCCAGTCAAATATGGTGACGTCACGTATCCCACGTGGGCCATAGCGATTGGTTGGATTATAGCGTTCTTGTCACTAGTACCGTTACCTGTTGGAATGATAATGGCGCTGCATAAAGCGGACGGGAACACGTTTATGCAGGTACAGTAAATCAGTTTATTCAGTAAATGTAATTAAGTTTATTCAGTATAAGTAATTAAGTTTATTCAGTAAAAGTAATTTAGTTTATTCAGTAAAAGTAATTAAGTTTATTCAGTAAAAGTAATTTAGTTTATTCAGTATAAGTAATTAAGTTTATTCAGTATAGTAATTTAGTTTATTCAGTAAAAGTAATTTAGTTTATTCAGTATAAGTAATTTAGTTTATTCAGTAAAAGTAATTTAGTTTAATCAGTAAAAGTAATTAGGTTTATTCAGTAAAAGTAATTAGGTTTATTCAGTAAAAGTAATTAAGTTTATTCAGTATAAGTAATTAAGTTTATTCAGTATAAATAATTAGGTTTATTCAGTAAAGTCAATCAGTTAGTTTTGCCAAGAAGTATAGGATATAAGCCTAAAACGATCCAACGGACTGTTACATTTGTTGTGGAGCTAGGTTTTGTTGTACAGTTCAATTAGATCGTCTTCGTACTAAACGTGTACAAATCACAATTTTGCATTGTAAGCACATCATATCTAAATTTAAGTAGCCATCAATAGTTATTTAGAGAAAACAATCTTACAATTCCTAGTATAACATATATTGATATATAATTATATAAACACATCATATAATAATATAATCAATAATCAGAAAAGGTATTGTATAATATATGGTTATATTACACATATTAAATGGATACTATCAAAGCCACGACAGCCAATTCTGTTCTGGAATTCACTACCCCAAATCCATATCTGTACAACACTATCCTCCATCAATCTAAAATGACTAATCACTTCAGGAGGCGTCATTCATATGGGCAACCGGTAGCGACGATAAATAAACGTAAAACACACACACAACGCTAGTTTCAGTTGTATCCAAGTGCAACGGGTATATCGAGTATTATATTACAATATTGACGTAAAATATACTAAATTTGCTCCATGTTTTCAGAAATTGAGGTTCACAATTAGACCTAGCAAAGACTGGAAACCAGCTGATATAGCGTTAAGGGAGCAGTACGGAGCAATGATGGACAAAAACGCAGTTTTATATGAAATAAAGTCATGAATAATAAAACATGCAGATGGATTGGCTGACATAAATGTACATCGAGTTATATCTATACAAATGTGTCCCCACATCCACTGCAGTAGTTAAATGCATACGTCATAGTCTTAATGTAACACTTGTGAATTCAATGGTTATTCAAACATGTCATGATGTGTCATCTGTTCACGGACGCTATTTCCTTGTTTCAGGCATGATCAAATATCGAAATTTATCAGTGGACTAAAATGTTGAAGCCAGTTGAAAAACACATTTTATTCTAAGCTTACATATTCCACAACAGCAGTTTGAAATATTGTCAACGTGAAACGTTTTGGGATCTGGTGCGGGCCGTTTTCTAATGTTGTGGCCCAAACCATTTGTATTATCAGGCTATATTGTTATACCTATGTTTTGTATATTATATCTTATCAATGCAATAAAATATGATTAAACTAAAACGTTTTGGGACTCAATCCATCAGTGACGTCATTTATGACGCCATCTAAATGCGACGATCTACAGCCACGTCGTAATAAAAACACCGACAGTCTTCATACCTAATATAATAATAGCAGATAGTTAGCTTAAAGTCAAATACAAAGCTTTGATAGTTTACATACCGTTTCTAGGGTTTGCGGGGGAGGGGGAGTAAAGTCAGTGTCGTTTCAGTGCAAAAGATCCGGAGTTCGAACCCAGTTGGAGCCGTTACGATTGTGCCGTTAGGCAAGGCATTTAATGTCCACGGTGCCTCTTCTCTCTCCCCCGTGGCGATGGATTGCACCAGGAATGAGGTCTCGAGAGTGATCATTATAAGTTGTAAGAACTTGTTTCGCAATCGAGCTAAAATAAATGATGAAATTAGTATAAACTAATTACTATGAATTATATATTGCCATGTACTCATATAATATATCTACACTGCCATACGTAAGTGTTGTAAAATAATGCAGTTGGGGAGGGTCGAATCTATTATTATAAGAAATTATAACCCGACCCATTATCTATGCTGTTGTTTATGATTTTTATATTATTGTCTAAGTTCTTTTAATGGAAATAAAATATACTTAAACTGACCCCCCTCAAATACACTATATCCAAATGCATTACCAATGGGTCGTGAACATCTGAAAAACGAGTTCCTTTAAAGTACAATTTTAGTACGCAATTTCACAATCAGTGTTATATTTTAAACTTTATTTATTTTGCAACGATTGCGAAACAAGCTTTAACAATTTGTATTAATCATTCTCTTTGGCTCAGATCAAAGCGTAAATGTGGTCATTCGTGTGTTATAGTACATATTATGTTATAGTACATACAAGGTTATGCGACCATTCAGTAGTAGATACATTATACATAGACGAGTGTGTGTATGAATCTATTACATTTATAATATACAGTCAGGCTAATGACTACTCATTTGTGAAATATATGTATGTACGTATATATCTTTATAATTTTACCATGATAACTAGAATAAAAACATGCATATCTTCCATTTTTATTTTCGATTTATGGATATTCATAATTCCATATTTGGATATCCATAGCTCACTTATTGGATATCCATAATTCCATTTATATGAATATCCATAAATCCAGGCGCTCCGTTTTGCTATTTATTCAGCACTTATGGATATCCAATAATCTATTTATGGATATCCAATAATAGATTTACGGATATCCAATACTCGATTTACGGATATCCAATAATAGATTTATGGATATCCAATAATAGATTTACGGATATCCAGTAATAGATTTACGGATATCCAATAATAGATTTACGGATATCCAATAATCGATTTAAGGATATCCAATAATCGATTTACGGATATCTAATAATCGATTACGGATATCCAATAATAGATTTACGGATATCCACTAATCGATTTACTGATATCCAATAATATATTTACGGATATACAATAATCGATTTACGGATATCCAATACACTATTTAGTGAAACGGCTCGGCCAATAAAGGTATTAATTTGGTTAATTTCTATATATTATTACTGACATAGATATTAATTTTAGCGTTGATAACATTTCCACTAGCAACAACAATTGACTGAGTGGGAAATAAAACGTACTGTACTGGTCTTATATACATTGGGTTTCACTCAAAGAATTGTTTGTATCACGAATGAAATTATGGACATATGTCATCTGTAAGAGTCTCCGCACCGTGTAGTGTAGTATGCAGATTAGCAGTAGAGCATAATCTTAGCACATTGTGTAGGAAATCAATTCGAATATTTGAATAGTTTGTACATTCAAAGAAAAAGTGGTAGCTGTATTTATAAGATCCACACCGGCATAGTGGTGATTGAATTAACTTTTTAAAAAAGAGATGCTCGTGGAGCCCACTTGACTTGGTTCTAATTCGGGTATGATATACTTGTAGGAATCTATCACCATACATTCTCCAATATCTTCTATTTCTTCTGACTTCTTGCCGGTCTTACATTTCTGTCATTTCTAAGCAATATGCACACTTTGTATACATGTATTAGTTCCACACCGTCTAATATATTACTGTGTATTTTGAACTGCAAGGAGAAAAACGATATACGCGTTGCTTATAGGCTTACGTCTTTGATTGTGTGTACATGTTTTGTTTTGTAAATGTATATAGTGGAATAAATATGCTTAAACCAACAATTTATTTCAAGGAAACACAATCATTATAATCAAAACTTTATACTGCTCATCATAGTTAGCTGGAATACATAAAACAAACACAGAACTATTTCAAGAGCGAATGTTATCTAGAAACATGTTTATTTTCTCACATGTGGCATGACCAAGTAATGAACACCGTCAATATCTTGTTTACCTTATGGTTGGTTAATATTTTATGGCACATGGTAATTCGTGGAAATTACCTAACTTACACTGGAAAGTAAAGATTACATTGCACCGGGCACCCGGGTAGAATAGCCGACCTTCCGAAAGCCAACTGGATAACTTCCTCACTTAATGGTCAATGTCAAGTGTGGTTATGTTACTGCTGCGGAAGATATAGATGGGCAAACTTTGATAACTCTGGGAAGGCAGCTGAAGAATCCGATGCTCACATTGATTGGAATAGCAATACATAATCTTCATGTGCAGAATGGACTCAGTGGACTGAATGCAAAGCTACCAGAGTGAATTACCTTGGTACCCGAAAGCGCAAACGACAATATGGAATGGATGACGAAATGGATGGCGAGACAAGGAAGACAGAACAGGAATTAGGTATTTGTGAAGGAGGTGAAGTAACTGGTAGAGAATTTTGTTCAAACGGATACAGCATGACGAAGAATGGGTTCTGTCTAAAAGTGTATGTCGAAAGGTTAAATCATTACGTTGCCGAGGCTCAGTGTGAACAAGATGGTGGCTACCTAATAAACATTGACTCTGAACTCAAGTACGAAGAAACTCATTCTCAGTTTATCAGTTCCAATCGTATATCTTGGTGGTCGGCGTCCGAATTCCAGTCGAACTGGGAATACAATTACGGATCACAAAGTGGATTTTTCAAATGGTATTCTGGGTATCCTAAAGAAGAAGATCTCAACACATGTTTGGCATTTGAAGGTTTACTTTGGTGGAATTTACACTGCACAAGAAAATACCCATTCCTCTGTGAACTACCTAATTGAATCGTCGTGTTCTTCTTGTGTTTAAAAACAAAACAATTACCCAGGCTTATATAGACATAGAATATATTATGCTTTGTTTACATCATCATATACTAGAGGACATAGAAAACGCACACCTAATTGGTTAACTGCCCGCCGGCTATATAGCCCAAACATCGTGCTTCTGGAAACGTAAAACCTGAAAACACAAACAGACGGATATATTTACATGACCTGATTTGACATAAAGAGGTCAACATTAATGTTGTGGGTTATAATGATTGTTTCCTAAAATGTTGGAACTATATTATATTTATCTTGCTGTGTGTTCTTGTTATAGGCATTGCATAGTTCATAATATAAGTTATGACATGACCACATCGACTACATGCATTGCATATTTCTCCAAAAATCAAATCGAACAAAAGTTATGAAAGATTACTCCCAATATCTAATCACCACCTCGACCACAAGTTATGAACGATTACTCCCAATATCTAATCACCACCTCGACCACAAGTTATGAACGATTACTCCCAATATCTAATCACCACCTCGAACACAAGTTATGAACGATTACTCCCAATATCTAATCACCACCTCGACCACAAGTTATGAACGATTACTCCCAATATCTAATCACCACCTCGATCACAAGTTATGAACGATTACTCCCAATATCTAATCACAACCTCGACCTCAAGTCATGAACGATTACTCCCAATATCTAATCACCACATCGAACACAATTTATGAACGATTACTCCCAATATCTAATCACCACCTCTAACACAGGTTATGAAAGATTACTCCCAATATCTAATCACCACATCGAACACAGGTTATGAACGATTACTCCCAATATCTAATCACCACCTCGAACACAAGTTATGACCGATTACTATTACTCCCAATATCTAATCACCACCTCGACCACAAGTTATGAACGATTACTCCCAATATCTAATCACCACCTCGACCACAAGTTATGAACGATTACTCCCAATATCTAATATCACAAACCTCGCGTAACCACACAGCTTACTGAACACATATCTCCCAACTCCATATTCTAATCACCCGCACCAGCGACCACTAGTTAGTGAACACGATTCACTACCACTATCTAATTCACCCATCACTCGGACTACGATGTTGTTTATGACGCATTACTTCCCTTAATATCGTGAATGCACAAACCTGTCGACCTAAAGTCATGACGATTCGAGCACAAATCTAATCAACACATCGAAACACAAACTTTATGAAGAGACTACGCCCCGAATTAGATCACCACCTCTAAGCCACGGTATGGATAAGTTATCTGACCAATATCTAATCACCACATCGAACACAGGTTATGAACGATTACTCCCAATATCTAATCA
Organism: Archivesica marissinica; assembly: GCA_014843695.1. NCBI lineage: Eukaryota > Metazoa > Mollusca > Bivalvia > Venerida > Vesicomyidae > Archivesica > Archivesica marissinica. Next base: position 54,556,415 of record CM026401.1, read on the forward strand.
CCACCTCGAACACAAGTTATGACCGATTACTCCCAATATCTAATCACCACCTCGACCACAAGTTATGAACGATTACTCCCAATTAGTCCATGGGGCCCCCGGACCCAAAATTTCACCCATCGGTACCACCTGAGGTGGCAAATTCTAGTATTTGTTTTTGAAGAGGTACATGTCTATAGATGTTGTTCATATGTGATAACCTTTGCAGATGAGTAGCTTAAGGTCACTAAAAATGCACTTTCTGAAGGGACCCCCTGATCAGAAATATGGTGTTTTGACACAAATAAACAACACACTGCTGCTGTTTAACATACTGGTAATGTATTAATATTGCAATGTTAGCAAGGCAATTGACATATATATAACAACATGAACTGTAGACACTAGTTAAACTAATATTTAGGGTGATGAGTCTGATGACTCAGAGTTATCTAGCAATTAATACTATGTCACCTTGATAAAACATTGCATCTCAGATCTAACTGTTATGTAGGATGATAAAGCAATATTGACACTCCAAAATATTTACTCTTTAAGAGCTGACAGTCATGCAAAGCTTTGTAACATGTTTTATTCACAGAATATAGTTATCTTCATCATCATCTTCAGCATCTTCTTCATCCTCTAAATCAGGCTGGATGATGTCATCCTCCTCATCTGCCATCTGGTTGGAGCATGTTGGCAAGCGACACATTGGGGTACATTTGAGGTTATTGGCAATGCATGGGCAGCTTCTGGCATCACATGAACGGCTACAGTTGCACTTCATGAGTTCCAAGACTGCTGCAGGAGCTGGTAATCCAGTCATCCACTAGATGTCTAGGTGCCCTTCATCATCAATCATCCATCCACAATCTTTGGGGCTGGGAACATCAGGTTCACACTGAAGGGAGCGTCGCCAGGTACCAGCTTGATAGTTTGCACGTTGCGCATGCAGATGTAAGCAGTCCATGCATGGGGGAAGGTGTGCAGAGTTAACTTCACCTCTCTTGGCATATAAGAGTTGATATCGACATTCATTGACATCACATGAACTTCCCTTGGATACGTACATATGGCAAGTGAAGGCCTCAAGCTTCTGGATAAGTTCTGGTGAAATATCCCATGATTCTCCAAGTTCACCAAAGCACTGTTGGTATGTATGCTCCTTCTTCATGAGTTCAGGGCTCCTAGCTTCCCTTTCCCAGCAAAGGCACTCACTGTATCACACCCTTTATATGCATGTAGACCAACCAAGGCTGTGCATACATCAATACCTAGGTTTCTTGCTACCATGTTGATGTCAATGTATTTGCGGCGGTTCTGTGTTCCCACTTTCTGATATAGCTGGCATGGAATGGTGTGGCTGAAGCCAAGGGCGAGCACAAGTATGTCTGTATCTTCAGCAGTGATGACAGCTGCTTTGTACCAATCCTTTGCCACATGTGCTGCATGCAACAGAACGCGTGTGTCTGCCTCCTCATGTGTTGATTTGAGCTCGGCAATTGCTTCCCAGTTGTTCTTGGTGATCTTGAAGCAGTGATCCTCGCAGGTGGCATAAAGAATCTTGTCACCCAACCTGCCTCTGTGTTCTGGCTTCTTCCACTCTTCAACCAGAAATTTGATGAGGCTTGATTTGTTGAATGGACTGCATAGGAATTTTCTCCATTGATGAATTGTGTGTCCTGCTGCAATGTTCTTGAGTTGCAGGCTCTCGCTTGCTCCACGGTTGCATCTCTCAGCATTCTTGATGGACACGTCTCGGTACACATCAAACACCAACATCAATTATGTGGCTGTTGACACCTTCATGTAAAACCAGTGAAATTGCATTCTCTGCGAGCTGTGCAAATGTCTGGTTTTCTCCCTTCATTCGCTGCACCAGACTCATCTCATCGATAATACAGGCAGAGGGTGTAGGGATTGCTTCGGCCACACTCACATTGTGCACTAGCCCTTTGCCTAAAGCAGCTTCGTTGGGTTTTCGCAGTGATCCATCTGGCGTCGCCAAAGCCCAGGGAATAGGGCCTAATGGGTGTGATAGGACTTCTCGCGGGTCCAGATTACGGCTCTGAGCAGCAAGTATTATGTGACCAAACACGTTTCTGTCTGCTTGAAGAATAATTTCCTTGCTGGTGGCTTTCCCAACACGTTTCTTCTTTGTCAGATCTGAGAAAGTTTTCAACCCTTGCTTGGCAAGCCGATCATGATATTTCGCAATGGGAGGAACAGTTGCAAGCCGTTTCATTATGAAATCCTGGTATGCATTCTCTCCCACTTCATGTGCCTTTTGAAGGTTTTTAGCAATATTTGGTGGGGCTAGTCGACCAGTTGAGATGCTGACAAGATCAGGCTGATGCCCGCTCATGGGATTTATCCACTCGTGCTCTAGGAGATCTACCAGATCCTCGGCATTAGCATGATCCTTGTGAATCCTGGTCATGTGGAGATCTGTGTGACTGAACTTAGAAGTAGGCTGATGTACCATATCTCGCAACTGACGCACTGATGTGCTTCGATATTCAGTAGTCAAGTAGTACCGGCTGATGGCAGCTGGTTTGAGACTGAAACACTTTGTACCACCAGGGGTCTGGGTGTCCTTGTTCATTGTTTGTTCTATTGTCTGATCTGCCGGAAGTTTCCCAAAAGGATTCTGAGATCCAATTTGCACAGAGAATCCCCCATTTAGGAAATGGGCATGAACTGCTGGTTGACTGATGGCTAGTTGTGTTATCTCTGCATAGTAGACAGGCATGTAACGGGCATAATTAATCTTGTCGTAGGCGAAGGCCCAGGGGATCATGGCACGGATGGAATTCAAGTGCATCATCCAATCTCCTTCTCTAGATGCCCGCAACAGACCCAGCATGGTGTCCACCATGTCTACATAGGACATCCAGAATGCAGCCAGATCTCCATTGGTGCCATCTCGTAGGCCACTGAGAAACATGTCGAAGCGTTGGAGAATTGTTGCGATGCTTTGATTGTCCAGAACTGAATTGAGGGTTGCTTGATTCAAGTCATCACCAGCAGTGTTGATGCTTTTGATCGCTTCCTCCAAGTGGACAACATCTGCTGGGTAGGTAGCCTGCAGCCATGGGATGAACTCCTTCCATGCTAGTTGGAGAAGAAGTTACTCATACACAAGCTTATGGACTCTCACTGCTCGATTATATTGGCGTCCCTCCATCACAGCTTGAACAGAACCCTCTGCAACAATGCCTGACTCCACGCATAGTTCCCTCAGACCGGCATCCTGGAAACGCTTACCTATGGTGGATAGGAAGTTCATTACTGTGTGAAAGTCTCCCATCCTGAGAACTATGTCTTGAAAGGTATTAGAGTGTTTCCATTTAATTTCAGTTGCTTTTGCGTAGAGAGCCTGGTCAAACACACATACCACGCTAGGCAGCTGTAGTTCTTGCATGATCTTCAGTGACTGGTTCAGCACTTCAAACACAGTGGATATGGCTGTGGCAGGGGCATTGATGGTGGGCAAGTAACTTACAGTAGCTGGGCTAGTGGTGACACTCTCGCGAGTCAGAATGTTAAAACCAGTCCAGCTAGGAATGTCCCGGTTATGCAGACGAGAGACAATCCAAACTTGATTCTTTGCAGTATCTACGGCAACTGTGGTGTCTGGTTCTATCTATTGTTGCCATTCTTGGAGGATTCGCCGTTTCACCAGCATTGTACTCAGGAAGAGGCAAATCTTCAATGTCAATGGATCTCCTCTTACTCTTCACAACTTTTGGCTGAGTTTCTAGCTGAGGTCCAATAAACTCAGACTGAATGGCAATGCCGTTTACATGATGTGATGTTCCTCCACCAGTCACTGTTTCCTCAAGTATGTCAATGTTGTCCCAAACAAGTGTGGTGAAGACATGGAGATGAATATGATCCCACATACCTGAGACATACAGTCAAACCTTGAAATTCCGGACTCCACAAATCCAGATAATTCATTATCCGACACTCTGTTCATGCAACAGAAAAAGAAAAGAAAAACAAATGCTTACATTCGGAAATCCGGATGATCCGGGTATCCGGACCTGTAAAAAACGTGTCCGGATTTCCGAGGTTTGACTGTATATACATACACTGTGACACCATGTCAGTAATTCATGCAACTTTGGTAAGCATGGGGCACACAAAAGAAACATGGTAAGCATGGATGTATAGGCATATATACTGATTATTAGCTACTGGGCAGCCATTTTGAAAATTGGCGGCAATCTTTGTTAAGCTACTCGTGTGCAAAGGTTATCACCCCAAAATGTTACCTCCACAAGTATACCAACACTGTAGTATGACTTAGAATTTGCCACCTCAGGTGGTACCGACTTTCACTCGCGCCCATGGACTAAATATCTAATCACCACCTCGACCACAAGTCATGAACGAGTTCTCCCAAAATCAGATTCGAGGTACACGTACGTTCATATACAAATTCGAGGTACATGTACGTTCGTATACAGATTCGGGGTACACGTACGTTCGTATACATATTCGAGGTACACGTACGTTCGTATACAGATTCGAGGTACACGTACGTTCGTATACTGAATTCACAACTGGTCTTTACCTGAATGAATATTCCTAAACAAACATGGCGGCTTGACGTTCAATGAAGTTAATTCGAACCTTATGAATAAAATAAACCTTAGTGAGTTCCCAGGCAATACACGCAATACTCATACCACGTTATATGTCCTGCTATTGTGGAAGTCGTGCTAGCGCAGTGGATGCGCGTTCGCTTCAGATGCGAACGGTCCGGAGTTCGAGCCCCGCGGGAGCCGTTACGATTGTGCCCTTAGGCAAGGCATTTAAAGTCCACATTGCCTCTTCTCTCTCCTTCATGGCGATGTATTCCATCAGGAATGAGGTCTCGAGAGTGATTAATATAAGTTGAAAGAACTTGTTTCGCAATTGAGCTAAAATAAATTTGTATAAACTATTTCCGGCTCTATCACTATTCGAATTTGTAGTTGTGACAGGCGCCTACCTGCTGGGTGGGGTGGGAGTTCAGATGACGCCCCGTGCATCTAGTTAATTTACCGACATGACGGTGGCGTGTTGAAAATCACGTGGTATTTATTCACGTGTTTGCAATATATGTATATGTCAGGTGACTACACTAGCGCATGTGTTATACTTCAGCAAAGCTAGATCGACCGATGCATGCATTATAGCAACAATACACACCTGTAGCGGCCTTAACCTGTTTTCATCTGTTTATTTTCGCTTTCGTCATCATAGCAAGATTTTCACACGTTTGTCCAGCAGTTCCAGTTATGGCGTACACGCATATACAGTCTATATCCGATATGTCGATATAAACGCAGCCAGTGGAAGTCGTGATAGCGCAGTGCATGCGCGTTCGCGTCAGGTGCGAAAGGTCCGGAGTTGGAGCCCCGCTGGAGCTGTTACGATTGTGCCCTTAGGTAAGGCATTTAAATTCCACATTGCCTCTTGTCTCTCCTTCATGGCGATGTATTCCATCAGGAATGAGGTCTCGAGAATGATTAATATAAGTTGAAAGAACTTGTTTCGCAATCGAGCTAAAATAAATTTGTATAAACTAACGGAGCCAGTTATATGTAATTAAATGATAGTGTCTGAAACGGGACTTTGATCCGACTTCGAGATAACCGGAAAGGTCGACATAACCGACTTTGACATAGCGGATGTAGACTGTAGCTTATTTATAACAACATTTTAATTTTAAATACAGTGACAAAATTCAGATTCATATCAATTATACACACAGCAGCAGAATAGTGTATACTTTACGCCGATCGCTTTGTAAAGTGTCCAGAAAAAGACTAAACGTTTTGCAGTTAACTAAAGGATATGTAGCGTCTACGTATTGCTAGGAATATTGTATTATTAATAAGTCGATCTCGAACTAAATATGGCATCCTTCATTATAAAAATAATAATGTGTTCATTTTGGAATTATTGTAATATACTTTATACTTTCTCCAACATCACATATGTCTCGAAGTTCATTTATGTAACACAAACAATTGAATAGGAATGAATATGTCTGTCTCCAATATGGAGACAGACGGTTTATTTTGAAACAAGATAAACTGATAAGCAAAAGGTGTAAATGAATGCACCGTAACAATGTCCAAAATACATAAAGTTGGACATAAACCCACCACAATATGTGTAATTGAAATCCACCACAATAGGTGTAATTGAATTCACCGTAACAATAGTGTATACACATGCAGTGGGTTAAAATTACAGTAATAAGTAGTTCGCACTGGGTGTCAAAACAGGAGGGAGGTTGGGGCGGAAAGGGTAAAACTGGAAATAATAATTAATGATACAAGGTATACTCAGAATTCCAGAAGATTGCGGAGAGAAAAATTCTGCCTCTACGAAAAAGATGGCGAAGTTCCCGGATGAAGCCACACATGTGACAAGGACGACTGTGATTGGTTAACACCAGGCTTCTGTAGTGCGCGTTATGCAAAATACTGTAGTTACTACACTTTAAGCATTGTAGACATTATAAACAAATTTACATTATACTATTGTAAATTGCGTTTGCATGCATAATGTACGTTGGTCTCCCTTTGGAGATTTTTGTACAATTTTATAATTACCGTAAGTATGGTCACACGAAAAAGAACGGACATTTTTATACTTATATATACCTCATTCCTGATGGAATCCATCGCCACGAGGGGAGAGAGAAGAGGCGTGGAATTTAAATGCCTTGCCTAAGGGCACAATCCTAACTGCTCCAGCTGGGCTCGAACTCCGGACCTCCGGACCTTTCGCACCTGAAGCGAACGCATCTAATCTGTTGATAAACAATATTATGTTTGAGCCAACAATCTAATCTATTCAGCAATTTAATCTTTTTATTTCTTTTTCTCAGCATCCAATTTCACCACACAATCAGTAATTATATATACTTGCCAAGTTGATGTAATAAGTTGAATTCTCGGAAAATGGAAGGCGCACGTTAAAGCGACATTACATTGCAAAAAGCAATTTTCTGAAATAAAATGCATCTGTTCCCGTATAAATGCATAGCTACTACACATTCTTCTGAATACATTCGAACAATACCATTGACCCAATAAACAGTAGAATTTCATATAACGGTGATTAGAGTCAATACTAAACATGCGATTCGTTCGATTAGAGGTAATTTAGCTAAGAGCAGTCTACAAATAATAGGCACACATGTGAGATAGATATCACGGTAAATATATACCATACCTTGTGTAATTCAGGATATAAGCATTGCATTACGCATGAATGTCGACCCTATTTACATTATTTTGTTATGTCAACAAACCGCGTACACGTCGTTTGTTTATGTTTTGAGGAGTATAGATTCTTTGTTTCCTTGATGCTTTCCAATAAAAGATATGAGTTTTCTCAGAGAAAGAAAGCAAACTCTATCTTACAGCGTTTTGAAACAGTGAAAATGGCATTTCTTCTCTGCCACCGGTTGCGTTTCGTATTCCTGTGCGGTTAGATGTACCTTTGTATTTTAGCTATTTTCTGACTATCGTGAACAGTTTTGTTTTGTTATTATTTTTTAATGCAGCAAAGACCGCAAATGTAGTATTAGGTGTGAGTGTTTTACGTTTATTTATCGTCGCTACCGGTTGCCCATATGAGCGATGCCTCCTGAAGAGATTAGTAAATTTAGATGTTTGGAGGATAGTTCAATTATACAGACAGAGACCCATTCCAATGTCTCCTCTGTTTCTGTTACGTGCACGGTGTAAATCACCAACACAATACCTCGGTTTAAAGTCCCATCTGTTACTTTTATTGGGGTCAGACGGGGGATCGAACTGGGTTAGGTTAAACATTAAACGCAGTTTGGTATGGTGCGTTAGCAAAGGAGTTTACTATACATTCTAAGTGCTAACTGACTGATTTCCAAATCCAAGTCATTTGAAGCTGCAGCCGAGACTAGGGCGTGCAATTAACATACTAAGCTATTTAATTATTTTAAGCGTGATATTGATTGCAAATATTAATTACTTCTTTGCAATAGTATAAGGAATATACTAGTATACAGACACTTACTAGCTTACGTCTATTGTGTGTGTTTCGGAGTAACTATAAACGTACATGTTATATTTCGGACGATTCAAACGAGCATAATCATGAACGATTTAAGCATGCTAAAGATCGTCCTATGTCTGATAGCAGTGTTTGGTGTCAATTGTTTCACTGTGTCTGAGAGTAATGGCACGTCTGCTGACGATATTGACGGAACTACTTTAATTCAGATGGGGAGAACACTGCATAAACCCATGTTAACATTGCTCGGACTGGCGATACGGAATCTCCACCCGTGTACAGAATGGACTCAGTGGACGAAATGCGATGCCATAGGAAAGAATTACTTTGGCACACGCAAACGAACAAGACAATGCAGAGTAGATTCTGAGATGAACGACGGAAGCAGAAAGACAGAGACGGGCTCGGAGACAGACGTTGGAGGCAGAAAGACAGAGACAGATTTAGGTATTTGCGAAGGTTTATTTTACAAAGACTATAACTTGACGGCGAGTGGTTTCTGTTCCAAAGACTATAACTTGACGGCGAGTGGTTTCTGTTTGAAGCTCTATGTCACGAAGAAATCCAACGACGATGCGGAGACACAGTGTCAAGCCGACGGGGGACATCTTATAAACATTGAAACAGAAATTAAGTACAAGGACGTTTTAAATATGCTAACAGGATATAAACCATTCATCTCCATTGGAGGCCGACGCACAGATGTCAGTTCAGCTTGGGAGTATAACTATGGTTCGCAAGATGGCTATGTGAAGTGGCATAGTGGAAATCCTCGGAATGTAGCAGGGCACTTATGCTTGGGACTCAGCAGCACAATTAGACATTGGTTCGATCTGTCGTGTATGAATGCATTAGGTTTTATGTGCGAACGGACTAGCTAAACGTCACACTAAATGTTTTACACATTATATTAGCTAGATTGCGAAACAAGTTCTTACTACTTATATAAACCACTCTCGAGACATCATTCCTGATGTAATCGATAGCCACGAAGGCGAGAGAAGAGGCATTGTGGAACTTAAATGCCTTGCCTAAGGGTACACTTGTAACGGCTCCAGCTGGGCTCGAACTCGAACATGTGCTAATATCATTCATAGTGTCGGTAATCAGTTACTAATAGGCCCCTTGGCTATTGTGATTATTTATGCTTGTAATGTATAAGTCAGTCATTTATAGTTTAGTTTATTTTATTTTATTAAATTCCAGTAGGCTTTCAAGCCCATGAAGACATATAAAATTAAAGTTGTTGCAAAGTTGTATATTTGTATAACATGGCCGATCAATAAACACTTCGTACCCATATTCATTACTAAAAGTTAAGTATTATAAATTAAATTTTACATGTGGTCATATTTGTAAATCAGAACGCATCCATTTATTTAATTCAGAGCGGCGTTGTAGATTAATATTACATGACATATACGTAGATTCAATAATTAAATTCCATTCAACTTTCCAATCACATGAGAACACAAATAATATAACATAAATAGTATGTATGCTAGCACAAACATATAGAAAACATACGCATTTATAACTGTGCGTAATTGCTATTTTCTCCCAATTATAGCGAAAATAATTCTCCATTTTTATCTTAATCGTAATGATAAATGCCATCTATAGACATGTCACTATAATAAAATAATTATATACTTATATTCACACGAAACAGAAAGTGTGCACTTGGTTAGAAGGACAATTTTATACTTATATATAGAAGCAATAAATAGTCAAATTTAGTATCAAAATGTGCCAAAAATATATTGGCTACACGATGTTTTACTTTTAATTGAACTTTGATAATTATCAGAACACTGTTTTACGTGTGAATATACGTATATAATTTTCCCTCTAACCAAGTGCACGCTTTCCGTTTCGTGTGAATATAAGTATATAATTTCCCCTCTAACCAAGTGCACACTTTCTGTTTCGTGTGCATATAAGTATATAATTGTCCCTCTAACCAAGTGCACACTTTTTCGTGTGAATATACGTATATAATTTCCCCTCTAACCAAGTGCACACTTTCTGTTTCATGTGAATATAAGTATATAATTTCCCCTCTAACCAAGTGCACACTTTCTGTTTCGTGTGCATATAAGTATATAATTTCCCCTCTAACCAAGTACACACTTTCTGTTTCGTGTGAATATAGTTAAATGATGTTAATTGTTGAAAATTACTTCCATATTTATGTCCGCGCCTCTTGCAGATCATTTCGCGCCTGCAGCGAACGCGCTACCACTGCGCAATGTATATGTCTGTTATCTAGACGCCCGCCAAGCGTTTGATATCGTATGGCATGATGAACTTTTATATCATTTGGTTCATTCCTTCAAATGTACAAATCTATGCGAAGTTGCGTGCGCAACCACACTTTTATTTCCGACTGGTATGACATAACACAGGGTATGCGTCAAGGAGTCAAATGTTCACCTTTACTGTATCTGTTATTCATAATAACATCTATCTATCTACACTGTTCTATCGCGTGTACAACCATAGTGTGCTGTGGTACATGAATTAACATGAATAGAGCAGAACTGTTCAATAATGTAGATAATTTGTCGAATCAAAATGTGCTTGCCTTTTGTGCAAAGCGCAAATGCAAAATCCCAAACAATATTCGAAGATAAAAATTTCTGCGCCGCATAAATAAATAATTTGTTTTTAAATAAAATTAGCTTATAACTGTATAATGTATATGTCGTTGAGACGGGAATTAGCATGGGTTCATATCATATACTCTACATTATTATATTCTAGTGTAGGGCTGTAATCTGAAACAGTTCGTCAACTCACGTAGTGTTAACATTTGAGTTCCTGTTTACACCGTAAGTTTCGTTTCGATAAGGTGTACTCTCGTGATCCGAGATTATAGTTACATCAATGTTTCGATATTGTTTTGCGAGGCTGGAAATTCGTGTCACAATGTTCCATATCTGTTATATGGTTTTTCGTGTTGTTTGTTTTTGTAATTACATGTATAGGGTTTAATTACGTGATATCACAATGTTTGTTCGTATTCAATAATAGTTGTAATATTATAAATGTATCTGTATTATACATGCATGTGATAGTTCTCCTATACTGGAGGGTAATAAAGAATATATCTATCTATCTGTTTTAACATTAATTTCAATTAGAAAATATCTTGACATACTAGAACCTACATTTAGATTCCTCGATACTTCTTGTAAAACGACTGTGAAGCAAGGTTTAACAACTTATATTAATCATTCTCGTTGGCGCGGTTGAAAGCGTAAATGTGGTCATTCGTGTGGGAGGAAACCGGAGTACCCGGAGTAAACCCACCTGTCCGATATGACGACCACCGTACCATCGCACATCCATCCCGGTCTGGCATTGGTGAGAAGCGAGCGCGCTAACCACTGCGCTAATCGGACAGCCTAAAGGTTTAGAATGAAGACAGAGTCTTATATAATTATTCACCTCTAAACTGGCACGTGTGGAACATCGTAATTCACATCATACTGACATAAGTCGAAAATAAACATATAATACATTACTACCACAAATCCTACATGTCATCCTATAACTACACGTCTATATCCATAGTAACATCTTACCGGAACTTACTGATACACATATCACTTATCACTCCCATGAGCCCCACTGTTATTGTTATGTTATGCGCAATTGGTTATACATGAAGGTATTTGACACTGGAATAAAATATATTCGAAATGTATTTTTATAGACGTGACTATTCATTCCTGTATATCCATAGTAACATCCTACCGGAACATACTGATACACAACTCATCACTCCCATGAGCCTCACTGCTATTGCTATGCGCAAATGGTTATACAGTCAAACCTGTCTTAAGCAGCCAGCCAAGGGAGTCAGAGAACGTGGCTGCTTAGCACAGGTGGCTGCTTAATAGGGGTCAAATATATAATAAAACAACCGATTGGGAATCTGGAAACTGGCTGCTTAATACAGGTTGGTTGCTTAATGGAGGTGACCACTAACACAGGTTTGACTGTACATCAATATATTCGAAATGTATTTTTACAGACGAGACTTGATATGGCCAGAAACCACACAACTCAGTTAGTATAGAGATAGATAGATAGACCCCCGCGACATTGGAGGAAGATACGTGTGCATATTAAGTATGCATATTAAGTGTGCATATTAAGTGTGCATATTAAGCGTGCATATTAAGCGTGCATATTAAGTGTGCATATTAAGTGTGCATATTAAGTGTGCATATTAAGTGTGCATATTAAGTGTGCATTTTAAGCGTGCATATTAAGTGTGCATATTAAGTGTGCATATTAAGTGTGCATATTAAGTGTGTATATTAAGTGTGCATATTAAGCGTGCATATTAAGTGTGCATATTAAGTGTGCATATTAAGCGTGCATATTAAGTGTGCATATTAAGTGTGCATATTAAGCGTGCATATTAAGTATACATATTAAGCGTGCATATTAAGTGTGATAATGCAACAATACCAGGTAAAATCAAGGAACAAGAATTGCTTGCTGTTATTACATTGTCCAGCACTGTAGTATGGTAGTTAGCTAGTAATTAGGACAGGTATCCACTGGTTAGTTAGTGCATACATATTTGATTTAGCTCGATGGCGAAACAAGTTCTTACAACTTGTAATAATCACTATCGAGACCTCATTCCTGATGGAATATATCGCCACGAGGGAGCGAGAATAGGCAACGTGAAACTTAAATGCGTTGCACAAGGGCACAATCGTAACGGCTCCAATGAGGCTCGAACTCTAGACATTTCGCACCAATGACTGTTCCTATGGTTAAGCAGAAATATGTTATCAGTGGATAACTGTATCCAGGCTTTGAGCAACTGGGTCCAGGAATGTCAGTAAATTTAACGGCCAACCGTAAATATTACAAGAAGGGGCGCACGAGGTACTTGACATATAAGCAACATTAACCCTTTCCTTCATAGAGAGTTATGTTAATATATTATTATATCTCCATACAAACGACAGCCATTTAGCTATCATGCAGTGGATAAGTAGTGGCCATATCTATCCCACCTCCATATATATTACTGGGACTTCATAGAGATTTAGGTTAATATACTATTATATCTCCATACAAACGACAGCCATTTAGCTATCATGCAGTGGATAAGTAGTCACCATATCTATCCCACATCCATAGATATTACTGGGACCTCATAGAGATTTAGGTTAATATAGTATTATATCTCCATACAAACCACAGCCATTTAGCTATCATGCAGTGGATAAGTAGTGGCCATATCTATCCCACTTCCATAGATATTACTGGAACTTCATAGAGATTTAGGTTAATATACTATTATATCTCCATACAAACGACAGCCATTTAGCTATCATGCGGTGGATAAGTAGTCGCCATATCTATCCCACTTCCATAGATATCACTGGGACTTCATAGAAATTTAAGTTAATAAACTATTATATTTCCATACAAACGACAGCCATTTAGCTAGCATGCAGTGGATAAGTAGTCGCCATATCTATCCCACTTCCATAGATATTACTGGAAGTACACGAGATTCTGGCCTTTATTATGAACATTGGTTTGGCTACTATATTGTCAATGTATGTCGTATTGATAATGGCGTCAACAGGTGCTTCTATGAGGGAAAGGGTTATGAACTATGAGTTTAAAAGTATTTCCGTCGTCGCAAGACGATGCTTAAGGCTAAACTAACCCGTCAACTATCTCATTTAGACATTAGATAGATATATAGTTTTTATTCCACAATAAGATGAGATACATGTACATAATAAACACAGTCAATTAACAATAAAATGAAAATCTGAGAGGGAACATATTAGTTGTATACACTATATACTGACACCAAAAAGAAACGGTGAACTTACCTTAGATGTAAAATTTATATACGTTTAGGGAAACAAATAGGCACATTTGGATGCCTACGCTCTTAATAATGGATAAATTAGTGCAATGTGTGAAGTGTTATTTTCTTCACTCATGATAGTAAAATTCATAATTCTAAAATTTGTAGGGAAAAAGTAACGCTCAATATAAACGTGCACAGGTTTTTATGGTGTTAGTATATATAGTATAATATATGAACATACATTAATAGCTAGTCTTCAGAGAACTGCAGCCAGTCTGCACGACACAATCCCATCTCAGACAATGCGTATCCGGCTAAAATGATTTACCCCACCATGATATCAACACACATACTTGGTGTTATACAGTCCGTCAATGAGACGATTTGTTCTCATTTTCTCAGCTAATATTCTTAGAGAATATTTCTTACAAGGTATTAATGGTCTTCTCGCAATTGGCGTTATTTGTGGCGAGACAATACCTCATTCTAGATAATATAGTGTTTATTTTAAACAACAGTTTAATTCATTGTACAGTCAAACCTGTTTTAAGCAGCCAGCCAATGGAATCACAGAGATTGGCTGCTTAGCACATGTGGCTGCTTAATAGAAGTCAAATATGTAATAAAATAACATATTGGGAATCTGGAAACTGGCTGCTTAATGCAGGTTGGTTGCTTAATAGAGGTCAAACATGTAATAAAATAACATATTAGGAATCTGTAAACTGGCTGATTAATGCAGGTTGGTTGCTTAATAGAGGTCAAATATGTAATAAAATAACATATTAGGAATCTGTAAACTGGTTGCTTAATGCAGGTTGGTTGCTTAATAGAGGTCAAATATGTACTAAAATAACATATTAGGAATCTGTAAACTGGCTGTTTAATGCAGGTTGGTTGCTTAATAGAGGTCAAATATGTAATAAAAGAACATATTAGGAATCTGTAAACTGGCTGTTTAATGCAGGTTTGTTGCTTAATAGGTTTGGCTGTATATACACACTCATAATATGTGTACACATACACGCATGATTGATGCTGAACTCTCCCGGCTAAATGTTGACATTGCCGCCCTACAAGAGACAAGACTGCCAGACGACGGTTCATTACAAGAGCAAGAGTACACTTTCTTCTGGAAAGGCAAGGGACTAGATGAAAGGCGTGAGTATGGCGTTGGATTTGCAGTAATGTCATACCTTCTACCAATGATAGAACTACCCACTGCTGGCATGGAACGGATGTTAAGTCTTCGCCTGAACTGTAGCACAGGCCCAGTACACCTTCTGGCTGCCTATGCCCCAACACTCAGCTCTAGCCCTGATGCGAAAGACATATTTTACAGTGAGATTGACAGGATTATTGGACAACTGCCTCGTACAGAAGACCTATACTTGCTTGGTGACTTCAATGCCAGAGTTGGAACGAACCAAGACGTCTGGCCCACATGCATTGGCCACCATGGAACTGGGAAAATGAACGAAAACGGCCAGAGACTACTGGAACTATGCTGTGCCAGGAACCTGTGCATAACGAACACATATTTTCCAAACAAGCACAAACACAGAGTTTCATCGATGCACCCCAGTGGCACCAACTAGACGTTATCATCACTAGAAGAAACCGTCTCCAAGCCGTCCACAACACACGCAGTTACCACAGTGCCGACTGTGACACCAACCACTCTCTTGTCATCGCAAATGTGGTACTGCAACCAAGAAAGAAGTTCCACCAAGCTAAGCCAACGTGTCTCCCTAAGATCAACACGATCCATATAACCGATACAGACAGGACCAACAAGTTCATGTCCCTCATCGAGGATATCGCCCCAGCCGATGCTGGCATATCTGCAGAAGCTAGATGGAGCCACCTTAGCTCAACCATCCACACATCTGCCATCGATGCCTATGGGAAGAAGGAAAAACGAAATGTCGACTGGTATGAAGCAAATGCACAAGTTCTGGAACCTGTGACAGAAAGTAAAAGGCAGGCCCTCGTCAACTGGAAGAAAGCGCCAACCCAGCACAACTTGGAATCACTCAGGAAATCCAGGAGTGACTACCAGAAGACAGCCAGGAAATGTGCCAACGACTATTGGCTCCAGCTATGCTCCACCATAGAGCATGCTTCCTCCTCCGGCAACATATAGTCCATGTACGAAGGCATCAAACAGGCCACTGGTCCCAATGTGAAGAAAACGGCTCCACTCAAAACAAAGTCAGGCGAGGTAATCACCGACCGAAGCAAGCAGATGGAGAGATGGGTAGAGCATTACCTTGAACTGTACTCCATAGATAACACAGTCTCCGAGGAGGCCCTCAACAGCATCCCGACACTTCCCGTACTTGAGGAGCCCGACAGCGAGCTAACCATGGCTGAACTTGAAAAAGCCATCAAAGCCCTCACCAGCGGAAAAGCAGCAGGAACTGATGCCATACCCCCTGCGCTGATTAAACAAGGGAAGCCAGCTCTACTACCACTTCTCCATGAACTTCTCTGTCTATGCTGGAAGGAAGGTGAAGTGCCACAAGACATGCGCGATGCAAAGATAGTCACACTCCTCAAGAATAAGGGTGACAGAAGCGACTGCAACAACCATCGCGGCATATCCCTACTCAGCATTGTTGGCAAAGTATTTGCTCGGGTTATTCTCGCAAGACTGCAGGTGGTAGCAGAGCGCATATACCCAGAATCCCAGTGTGGTTTCCGATCTGGCCGATACACCGTCGACATGATCTTTTCAGTGAGGCAACTCCAGGAAAAGTGTAGGGAGCAACAACAGCCACTGTACCTCGCATTCGTGGACCTAACAAAGGCATTCGACCTGGTCAGTCGCTGTGGACTTTTCAAACTGCTACACAAGAGTGGCTGTTCACCAATATTGCTAAGCATGATCACGTCGTTCCACAAAGACATGAAGAGCACCGTCAGCTTCGACGGCGACACTTCCAGGCCTTTTCCCATCCTCAGCGGAGTCAAGCAAGGCTGCGTCCTCGCACCGACGCTCTTCGGCATCCTCTTCGCACTCCTCCTGACATATGCCTTCCAGTCCTCCTCTGACGGTGTCTACATCCACACCCGACACGATGGCAAGCTATACAACTTGGCCCGCTTGTGCGACAAAACCAAAACAACTCGTGTCCTACTCAGGAAGATGCTGTTCTATGACGATGCAGCCCTCGCAAGCCACACACACGATGGCCTCCAGCGCCTCATGGATCAGTTCTCCAATACATGCCGTGAGTTTGCCCTAACCATCAGCATAAAGAAAACAGAGTTCATGACCCAGGACGTTGCAGATCCAGCTCCCATAGCCATTAACGGCTCTACACTCGTCATGGTCGACAACTTCAGATATCTAGGATCACTGATATCCAACAACCTGTCCCTCGATGCTAAGATCAATGCACGCATTGGGAAAGCAGCCACCGTCATGTCAAAACTCACCAAGATAGTCTGGGAGAACAGAAACCTAACGCTGAACACCAAGTTGAAATCTACAAGGCCTGCATACTCAGCACGCTCCTCTACGGCAGTGAGTCATGGACGACATATGCCAGACAAGAGACAAAGCTGAACTCATACCATATGAGGTGCCTTCGCAGGATCTTGGGAATCACTTGGGAAGATAGGGTCACTAATACAGAGGTCCTCAGCATAGCGAGTTCAACAACCATCTATGCAATGCTCAGTGAACGCCGCCTGCGCTGGCTAGGTCATGTCCGACGCATGGATAAAGGACGCAACCCCAAATATCTACTGTACGGTCAACTTGAACAAGGATCACGTCCAACTGGTCGCCCCCACCTAAGACACAGGGACGCTTGTAAGAGGGACCTGCGTTCAGCGCAAATCAACATAGAGTCTTGGGAGGACACAGCATCAAACCGGTCATCATGGAGACACGTTGTGAAAGCTGGGGTAAGACGAGCCGAGGCTGAGCGAACTACGCTTCGTGAGCAGAAACGACAGAAGCGAAAGGTATCAACCAAACTGGATAACTCAATCCTCACCTGCGATGACTGCAACAGAGACTGCCATTCAAGCATAGGCCTACTCAGTCACCGCAGAAGATGTTCCTCAACAAGAGCTCAATGCATCGTGTCATAAGACGGACGGAGGCTGATGATGATACGCATGATTGAGGAGAAAGCAAACTTGCTTCTATGCATACATCTTTCGTAATACATATGTTGTTAATACATTAACCTCATCATTAATTAGCAATTCGATACGCATATGGAAAGTTCGCAATGGAACCAGTTACAACTGGTGTACTATTACATGTCAGTGTGTGCCTACAGGAAGGCATCGACTTCATATAATTGAATGCATCAGATTACATTCACACAGAAGCTCGCAATAAAACCAGTTGTGTATTGCACGTCCATACGTCCATTCTTGAAGTCATGAACTGACATTCACACAGAAGCTCGCAATAAAACCAGTTGTGTATTGCACGTCCGTATGCCCATGCTTGAAGTCATGAACTAACATTTACACAGAAGCTCGCAATAAAACCAGTTGTGTATTGCACATCCGTACGTCCATGCTTGAAGTCTCATGAACTGACATTCACACAGAAGCTCACAATAAAATCATTTGTGTATTGCACGTCCGTACGTCCATGCATGAAGTCATGAACTGACATTCATACAGAAGCCCGAAATACAATCAGTTGAATTGATGTATATTGCACGTTGGAACGTACGTGCATACTTGAAGTCATGAACTGACATGCATGCAGATGCCCGAAATACAATCAGTTGAATTGATGTATATTGCACGTTGGAACGTACGTGCATACTTGAAGTCATGAACTGACATGCATGCAAATGCCCGAAATACAATCAGTTGAATTGATGTATATTGCACGTTAGAACGTACGTGCATACTTGAAGTCATGGAATGACATTCACATACAGAAGCCCGACATACAATCAGTTGAATTTATGTATATTACACGTCGACCAGTACATGCATTCTTGAATGCATCAAATTACATTCTCATATAAGCTCACAATAAAACGAGTTTAATCGATGTATAGTACAGGCCAGTACCACATGCCTACTTGAAGGCATTTAGTGACGTTCGCAAATGGCCGCCTCTATGAGCCAATAGGCGCTCGGACATTTCCCGCCAAAATTGCAAGAACATGTTTAAATTAGACTAATATTTCACACTTCCGCACATATTTATATTTCTGTATAATTTCAAAGGATTATTAGTTAAAGCTATGCTGGTTAGACTTCGGTGTAAAATACTGTATATCAGGAGAGAGTATTCGCTTAGTTTAAACAATATTTTATTCAAGAATAGTTGCAATAGCACAGTTAGGATTGGGGGAAAAGTTACATACTTATATAGTAACTTATTATATTATAGTAACTGGGTGCTCTGGTAGTGACTGGGTGCTCTGGTAGTACATGGGTGCTCTGGTAGTGACTGTGTACTCTGGTAGTGCCTGGGTGCTCTGGTAGTGACTGTGTACTCTGGTAGTGCCTGGGTGCTCTGGTAGTGCATGGGTGCTCTGGTAGTGCCTGGGTGCTCTCGTAGTGACTGGGTGCTCTGGTAGTGTCTGGGTGCTCTGGTAATGACTGGGTGCTCTGGTAGTGACTGGGTGCTCTAGTAGTAAATGGGTGCTCTGGTATTGAATGGGTGCTCTGGTAGTGACTGGGTGCTCTGGTAGTGACTGGGTGCTCTGGTAGTGACTGGGTGCTCTGGTAGTGCCTGGGTGCTCTGGTAGTGCCTGGGTGCTCTGGTAGTGAATGGGTGCTCTGGTAGTGCCTGAGTGCTCTAGTAGTGAATGGGTGCTCTTGTAGTGATTGGGTGATCTGATAGTGCCTGAGTGCTCTTGTAGTGACTGGGTGCTCTGGTAGTGAATGGGTGCTCGTGTATTGACTGGGTGCTCTGATAGTGCCTGGGTGCTCTGGTAGTGACTTGCTGCTCTGGTAGTGACTGAGTGCTCTTGTACTGACTGAGTGCTCTTGTAGTGACTGGGTGCTCTGGTAGTGACTGGGTGCTCTGGTAGTGACTGAGTGCTCTGGTAGTGACTGTGTACTCTGGTAGTGACTTGGTGCTCTGGTAGTGCCTGAGTGCTCTTGTAGTGAATGGGTGCTCTGGTAGTGCCTGAGTGCTCTAGTAGTGAATGTGTGCTCCGGTAGTGCCTGAGTGCTCTTGTAGTGACTGGGTGCTCTGGTAGTGCCTGAGTGCTCTTGTAGTGAATGGATGCTCTGGTAGTGCCTGGGTGCTCTGGTAGTGCCTGGGTGCTCTGGTAGTGAATGGGTGCTCTGGTAGTGACTGGGTGCTCTTGTAGTGAATGGATGCTCTAGTAGTGACTGAGTGCTCTGGTAGTGACTGGGTGCTCTGGTAGTGCATGGGTACTCTGGTAGTGACTGAGTGCTCTTGTAGTGACTGGGTGCTCTGGTAGTGACTGAGTGCTCTTGTAGTGCCTGGGTACTCTTGTAGTGACTGAGTGCTCTTGTAGTGACTGGGTGCTCTGGTAGTGCCTTGGTACTCTGGTAGTGAATGGGTGCTCTGGTAGTGTATGTGTGCTCTTGTAGTGACTGGGTGCTCTGGTAGTGAATGGGTGCTCTGGTAGTGAATGGGTGCTCTGATAGTACATGGGTGCTCTGGTAGTGACTGGGTGTTCTGGTAGTGACTGGGTGCTCTGGTAGTGGCTGGGTGCTCTGGTAATGACTGGGTGCTCTGGTAGTTTCTTGGTGCTCTGGTAGTGACTGGGTGCTATGGCTGGTAGTAACTGGGTGCTCTGGTAGTGAATGGGTGTTCTGGTAGTGATTGGGTGCTCTGGTATTGACTGGATGCTCTGGTAGTGAGTGGGTGCTCTGGTAGTGAGTGGGTGCTCTGGTAGTGACTGGGTGCTCTGGTAGTATCTGGGTGCTCTGGTAGTGAATAGCAGCTCTGGATGTGCCCGAGTGCTCTGGTAGTGACTGGGTGCTCTGGTAGTGACTGTGTGCTCTGGTAGTGAATGGATGCTCTGGTAGTGAGTGGGTGCTCTGGTAGTGACTGGGTGCTCTGGTAGTGACTGGGTGCTCTGGTAGTATCTGGGTGCTCTGGTAGTGAATAGCAGCTCTGGATGTGCCCGAGTGCTCTGGTAGTGACTGGGTGCTCTGGTAGTGACTGTGTGCTCTGGTAGTGAATGGGTGCTCTGGTAGAGAATATGTGCTCTGGTAGTGACTGGGTGCTCTGGTAGACAATGTGTGCTCTGGTAGTGACTGGGTGTCATTTGTAAACATTCTTTGATATGGCCTAAAACGTAAAACATTTGCTTTTGATGGATTCCATCAGGAATAAGGTATCGATAGTGATTGCTAGAAGTTGTAAGAACTTGTTTCGCAATCAAGCTAAATTAATTTGTATAATCTAAGTATGTTATAAGAACTTGTTTCGCAATCAAGCTAAATTAATTTGTATAAACTATGTATGTTTAAATTTACATGGTATTTTTAGTTTTAAATGGGGCAGACTGTGCATGGGCGAAAACTATTCCAAGCTTGTTAGTTTCATATGGTAATAATAAGTATCGTTTAATCATATCCTTATTGCAAATCAATAATATGTCATATACACACAGATACCATCCATAGCATGAACATGCAAATGGTTTGTTCTACACGTATTAACAACATTAGACAACGACCAGCACCAATAAGTATTACTTGGCAACATTAAACTGAGACTCATTAATCTCCGCCAAAGCCTTCGTAAGTTTCCGTGAACTACGACCAGGACATACGTTAGGTTTTTACCGTTAATATTTGAATCAAGTCAGTAAGTAAGTGTACCATAATCTAAAGCTCATATTTTACTTCGGAAATCAGATTATTAACGAAGTAAGTTCACGGAATATGCAATGTCTCAGTTTAATATTGCCAAATTTTTAATATTCATACACTATATTTATTTACTTTATACCTCTAACAAACCCCCCCCTTATTTATAAAAGAAACCAGACACATCTGTAGTCCAGTGGTAACACGCTGGACTGGTAATAAAGGGATCGCAGGTTCTATCCCCCGTATGACCATAATAAAACATATTAACAGTCCTTCAGTTGGGACTTTAAACCGAGATCTCTTGTAGGTGCTTTACACCGTGCACGTAAACGACCCAGAAGAGACTCTGGAATGGGTCTCTGTCTGTATCATTGCACTATCCTCCAAACATCTAAAATTACTAATATCTTCAGGAGGCATCGCTCATATGAGCAACCGGTAGCAACGATAAATAAAAGTAAACACACTCACTTATTTGTAAAACATCTATGGGAGATAACTGTTGATATTATGGTAACCATCCATACAGTCGTGATTGTCTTTCCCTTGTATTACAGATTGTACACGTTCAAACATTAACAAGTGCAATCATCGACAGTTTTCCGAAACAATTTACAAAAAGAAAACTATTGGTTACTGCAACTGTGTGCTTTGTTTCGTTTCTAGTTGGAATGTCGTGCATCACTCAGGTAGGTCGTACATCAGTCAGGTAGGTCGTACATCACTCAGGTAGGTCGTACATCACTCAGGTATGTCGTACATCACTCATGTATGTCGTACATCACTCATGTATGTCGTGCATCACTCAGGTAGGTCGTACATCAGTCAGGTAGGTCGTACATCACTCAGGTAGGTCGTACATCACTCAAGTATGTCGTACATTACTCATGTATGTCGTACATCACTCATGTATGTCGTGCATCACTCAGGATTGTCGTACATCACTGTGGTATGTCGTACATCACTCATGTATGTCGTACATCACTCAGGTAAGTCGTACATCACTCAGGTATGTCGTACATCACTCATGTATGTCGTACATCACTCAGGTAGGTCGTACATCACTGTGGTATGTCGTACATCACTCATGTATGTCGTACATCACTCAGATATGTCGTACATCACTCAGGTATGTCGTACATCACTCATGTATGTCGTAAATCACTCAGTTATGTCGTACATCACTCATGTATGTCGTACATCACTCATATATGTCGTACATCACTCATGTATGTCGTGCATCACTCAGGAATGTCGTGCATCAGTCAGGTATGTCGTACATCACTCAGGTAGGTCGTACATCACTCAGGTAGGTCGTACATCACTCAGGTATGTCGTACATCGCTCAGGTATGTCGTACATCACTCAGGTATGTCGTACATCACTCATGTATGTCGTGCATCATTCAGGTATGCCGATCGAAGGTTTGTGCATCATTCAAGTTCTACTCTCAGGTAATATTAACGACCATTCGGCATTATAGATTGCCAAGAACCGAGTTGTGCTCTATTTGTTTTATTCTAATAATGTCTGTACGAATATTGAGATTTTACCTCTCCGTCATTGAAAATTGGATTCTTAAACTATCTGGTACTTGCTACCAAAACATCCTATAGTCAGATATACTGCCGTTTTATGTTGCTTGTACACGAACCAAGTTGGGAACATAATCCAATATAATGCTATGATCGAAGTGTGCTATTTTGGTTCCATGCCTGTTATTTGGCTGATTACCGCTGTTACAAAATATCCCCTAGGAAATACCTTGTGAAATCCTCCTCCAGCTATCAACACTATATTCCTGTATGGCTGGTTATTAACACTACAAATCCTGCCCAATCGCTGTATCCAATTCCAATGTAAAGGTTGTACATATTTACGTCTCTAAATAAGTCTTTTACTGGGGGAACAAAATTCAACAGCCGTAGCCGTGGTTTATTGCAGATTTAACGCAAAATTCAACAGCCGTAGCCGTGGTTTATTGCATATTTAACAACGGTTCAACAGCCGTAGCCGTGGTTTATTGCAGATTTAACAACGGTTCAACAGCCGTAGCCGTGGTTTATTGCAGATTTAACAACGGTTCAACAGCCGTAGCCGTGGTTTATTGCAGATTTAACAACGGTTCAACAGCCGTAGCCGTGGTTTATTGCATATTTAACAACGGTTCAACAGCCGTAGCCGCGGTTTATTGCAGATTTAACAACGGTTCAACAGCCGTAGCCGTGGTTTACTGCAGATTTAACAACGGTTCAACAGCCGTAGCCGTGGTTTATTGCAGATTTAACAACGGTTCAACAGCCGTAGCCGTGGGTTATTGCATATTTAACAACGGTTCAACAGCCGTAGCCGCGGTTTATTGCAGATTTAACAACGGTTCAACAGCCGTAGCCGTGGTTTATTGCATATTTAACAACGGTTCAACAGCCGTAGCCATGGTTTATTGCAGATTTAACAACGGTTCAACAGCCGTAGCCGTGGTTTATTGCAGATTTAACAACGGTTCAACAGCCGTAGCAGCGGTTTATTGCAGATTTAACAACGGTTCAACAGCCGTAGCCGTGGTTTATTGCAGATTTAACAACGGTTCAACAGCCGTAGCCGTGGTTTATTGCATATATAACAACGGTTCAACAGCCGTAGCCGTGGTTTATTGCATATTTAACAACGGTTCATCAGCCGTAGCCGTGGTTTATTGCAGATTTAACAACGGTTCATCAGCCGTAGCCGCGGTTTATTGCATATTTAACAACGGTTCAACAGCCGTAGCCGTGGTTTATTGCAGATTTAACAACGGTTCAACAGCCGTAGCCGTGGTTTATTGCAGATTTAACAACGGTTAAACAGCCGTAGCCGCGGTTTATTGCAGATTTAACAACTGTTCAACAGCCGTAGCCGTGGTTTATTGCATATTTAACAACGGTTCATCAGCCGTAGCCGTGGTTTATTGCAGATTTAATAACGGTTCATCAGCCGTAGCCGCGGTTTATTGCATATTTAACAACGGTTCAACAGCCGTAGCCGTGGTTTATTGCAGATTTAACAACGGTTCAACAGCCGTAGCCGTGGTTTATTGCAGATTTAACAACGGTTCAACAGCCGTAGCCGCGGTTTATTGCAGATTTAACAACGGTTCAACAGCCGTAGCCGTGGTTTATTGCATATTTAACAACAGTGCAACTGCCGTAGCCGTGGTTTATTGCAGATTTAACAACGGTTCAACAGCCGTAGCCGTGGTTTATTGCAGATTTAACAACGGTTCAACAGCCGCAGCCGTGGTTTATTGCAGATTTAACAACGGTCGATTTATTCTTTTGATATAGGAACACACAATATCAAGTTGTATTAGAATGCTATATTTAAGAGGTTCATAATGAGGAATATTCCATAGCTAATTATGTCACCACCTATTTATAATTCTATTTATATATCTGTCTGTCGTATTTAATGTAGGGTGGAGTGTATTTCCTGCAAATTCTGGATTGGTATTGTGCCAGTATAGCTGTTATGTTCTTGGCATTTATGGAAATGGTGGGGTTGTCATGGGTATACGGTAAGTTGTGTGTTCAGGTATAACCTGTATTTATTTAATTTTTACAACGGTTGCGAAACAAGCTCTAACAACGTATAGCAATCACACACGTTAACCTGGATGGAAGCAGATATATATATGCGGCTATTCGTGTGGGAGGAAACCGGAATACCCAGAGAAAACCTACATGTACTATCTGGCGACAACGGTACCATCTGTCAAATACTTCCCGGTCCGATGATCGAACCAGAGCTGCATTAGTGAGGTAAGAAAGCGAGTGTGGTACATACTGTGTTAATCCGACAGCTGAGTTGAGTGTTGTTAATATATATTACTGTAGCACGATTAGCGCAGTGGTGAGCGCGCTCGCTTCTCACCAATGCAACCCGGGTTTGATCCTCGGACCGGGAAGTAAGTGAGATGATACGCTGGTCGCCAGATCAGACACGTGGGTTTTCTACGGGTACTACGGTTTTCTCCCACGCCAACGACCACATATACACTGTCATCTGCGCCAACGAGAGTGATTAATATTGGCGCAGATGACAGCTTATAAGTTGTAGAAATTTGTTTCGCAATCGTTGTAAAGTAAATAAAGTTTAATCTTAAGAAAAATATTGCTAAAATTGCTATAATATGAATGAAACCTTTTTCGAAAATGGGCGAGTCGTGATACTAATTGGTCATTACTAGTTTATTGAAATATGAATTGTTTTTTACTCAATTAGCTGCTTGACGGGGCGGTATTTCAAATAGAGGAAAGGCGGTTATGAACACATATAATTAATTCTACTAATATCTATGATAGTTTGTTCGATCTATTTGTGTTTTACGTTTATTTATCGTCGCTACCGGTTGCCCATATGAGCGACGCCTCCTGAAGAGATTAGTCATTATAGATTTTGGAGGATATTGCAATGATACAGACAGAGACCAATTCCAGAGACTCCTATGATTCGTTTACGTGCACGGTGTAAAGCACCGACACGAGATCTCGGTTTAACGTCCAATCTGAAAGACTGTTAATTTTATTAGGGTCAGACGGGGGATCGAACCTGCGATCCCTGGATTACCAGTCCAGCGTGTTACCACTGGACTACAGATCCGTCTATCATTTGTTAACTACGTATGCATTCATTGTATTTATGTTTACATATATACGAGGAAACACATGATTAGTAAACATTATTTGTTCGGATTTGAAGCGACCGGTGAACTACAAGTAAGGCTTGCAATTTTACATATTTCTTATCGAAAGATATGTGTGCTTTATTAGTGTCAGATAGGAACAGACGGATAGGTAGTCCAATGGTAACACGCTGGACTGGTAATCCATGACGGATAGGTAGTCCAATGGTAACACGCTGGACTGGTAATCCATGACGGATAGGTACAGCCACATCGTAATAAAAACACTGACAGTCTTCATACCTAATAATTATAATAATAGCAGCTAGTTAGCTTAAAGTCAAATACAAAGCTTTGATAGTTTACATGCCGTTTCTAGGGTTTGCGGGGGAGGTGGAGGAATGTCAGTGTCGTTTCAGGTGCAAAAGATCCGGAGTTCGAACCCAGTTGGAGCCGTTACGATTGTGCCGTTAGGCAAGGCATTTAATGTCCACGGTGCCTCTTCTCTCTCCCCCGTGGCGATGGATTGTACCAGGAATGAGGTCTCGAGAGTGATTATTATAAGTCGTAAGAACTTGTTTCGCAATCGAGCTAAAATAAATGATGAAATTAGTATAAACTAATTACTATGTATTATATATTGCCATGTTCTCATATAATATAGCTACACTGCCATAGGTAAGTGTTGTAAAAATAATGCAGTTGAGAAGGGTCGAATCTGTTATTATAAGAAATTATAACCCGACCCATTATCTATGCTGTTGTTTATGATTTTTATATTATTGTGTAAGTTCTTTTAATGGAAATAAAATATACTTAAACTTATTGTCTAAGTTCTTTTAATGGAAATAAAATATACTTAAACTGACCCCCACCCCCCATAAATACACTATATCCAAATGCATTACCAATGGGTCGTGACAATCTGAAAAACGAGTTCCTTTAAAATACAATTTACGTATGCAATTTCACAATCAGTGTTATATCCAATAATAGATTTACGGATATCCAATACTCGATTTACGGATATCCAATAATCGATTTACGGATATCCACTAATCGATTTACGGATATCCACTACTCGATTTACGGATATCCAATAATATATGTATGGATATCCAATAATAGATTTACGGATATCCAATAACAGATTTACGGATATCCAATACTCGATTTACGGATATCAATAATAGATGTATGGATATCCAATAATAGATTTACGGATATCCAATAATAGATTTACGGATATCCAATAATAGAATTACGGATATCCAATAATATATTTACGGATATCCAATAATCGATTTAAGGATATCCAATAATCGATTTACGGATATCTAATAATCGATTTACGGATATCCAATAATAGATTTACGGATATCCACTAATCGATTTACTGATATCCAATAATATATTTACGGATATCCAATAATCGATTTACGGATATCCAATACACTATTTAGTGAAACGGCGCGGCCAATAAAGGTATTAATTTGGTTAATTTCTATATATTATTACTAACATAGATATTAATTTTAGCGTTGATAACATTTCCACTAGCAACAACAATTGACTGAGTGAGAAATAAAATGTACTGTTCCGCAGTGACTGCTTTCAACAATTTATTATTGAGAATTTTGCGCAGGCAGACAGGGGTAAAGTCATCAAATGCACGTCTTATATACACAGGGGTCTTATATACATGGTGTTTCACTCAAAGAATTGTTTTGTATCACGAATGAAATTATGGACATATGCCATATGTAAGATTCTCCGCACCGTGTAGGGTAGTATGCAGATTAGCAGTAGGGCATAATCTTAGCACATTGTGTAGGAAATCAATTCAAATATTAGAATAGTATGTACATTCAAAGAAAAAGTGGTAGCTGTTTTCATAAGATCCACACCGGCATAGTGGTGATTGAATTAACTTTTTAAAAAAGAGATGCTCGTGGAGCCCACGTGACTTGGTTCTAATTCGTGTATGTTATACTTGTAGGAATATATCACCATACATTCTCCAATATCTTCTATTTCTTCTGACTTCTTGCCGGTCTTACATTTCTGTAATTTCTAAGCAATATGCACACTTTGTATACATGTATTAGTTCCACACCGTCTAATATATTACTGTGTATTTTGAACTGCAAGGAGAGAAACTATATACGCTCTGCTTCCATTTTAATCCTTTCCTATATGCTTACGTCTTTGATTGTGTGTACATGTTTTGATTTGTAAATATATATAGTGGAATAAATATGCTTAAACCAACAATTTATTTCAAGGAAACACAATCATTATAATCAATACTTTATACTGCTCATTATAGCTAGCTGGAATACATAAAAACAAACACAGAACTATTTCAAGAGCGAATGTTATCTAGAAACATGTTTATTTTTTGACATGTGGCATGACCAAGTAATGAACACCGTCAATAGCTTGTTTACCTTACGGTTGGTTAATATTTTATGGCACATGGTAATTCGTGGAAATTATCTAACTTACACTGGAAAGTAAAGATTACATTGCACCGGGCACCCGGGTAGAATAGCCGACCTTCCGAAAGCCAACTGGATAACTTCCTCACTTAATGGTCAATGTAAAGTGTGGTTATGTTACTGCTGAGGAAGATATAGATGGGCAAACTTTGATAACTCTGGGAAGGCAGCTGAAGAATCCGATGCTCACATTGATCGGAAAAGCAATACATAATCTTCACCCATGTGCAGTGCAGTGGACTGAATGCAAAGCTACCAGAGTGAATTACTTTGGTACCCGAAAGCGCAAATGACAATGTGGAATGGATGACGAAATGGATGGCGAGACAAGGACGACAGAACAGGAATTAGGTATTTGTGAAGGAGGTGAAGTAACTAGTAGATAATTTTGTTCAAACGGATACAGCATATGTGTATGTCGAAAGGTTAAATCATTACGTTGCCGAGGCTCAGTGTGAACAAGATGGTGGCTACCTAATAAACGTTGACTCTGAACTCAAGTACGAAGATGTGAAGAAACTCCTATTCAGCTTATCAGTTCCAATCGTGCATCTTGGTGGTCGGCGTACGAATTCCAGTTCGAACTGGGAATACAATTACGGATCACAAAGTGGATTTTTCAAATGGTATTCTGGGTATCCTAGAGAAGAAGATCTCAACACATGTTTGGCATTTGAAAGTTTTCTTTGGTGGAATTTACACTGCACACGAAAATACCCATTCCTGTGTGAACTACCTAATTGAATCGTCGTGTTCTTCATGTATTTAAAAATAAAACAATCACCCATGCTTATATAGACTTATAATATATTATGCTTTGTTTACATCATCATATACTAGAGGACATAGAAAACGCACACCTACATGATATACTAGAGGACATAGACAACGCACACCTACATTATATACTAGAGGACATAGACAACGCACACCTACAGTATATTTTAGAGGTCATAGAAAACGCACACCTACATTATATACTAGAGGACATAGAAAACGTACACCTACATTATATACTAGAGGACAAGGAAAACGCACACCTACATTATATACTTGAGGACATAGAAAACGCACACCTACATTATATACTAGAGGCTATAGAAAATGCACACCTACATTATATACTAGAGGATATAGAAAACGCACACCTACATTATATACTAGAGGCTATAGAAAATGCACACCTACATTATATACTAGAGGACATAGAAAACGCACACCTACATTATATACTAGAGGCTATAGAAAACGCACACCTACATTATATACTTGAGGACATAGAAAACGCACACCTACATTATATACTAGAGGACATAGAAAATGCACATCTACATTATATACTAGAGGACATAGAAAACGCACACCTACATTATATACTAGAGGCTATAGAAAATGCACACCTTTATGATATACTAGAGGACATAGAAAACGCACACCTACATTATATACTAGAGGACATAGAAAACACAAACTATATTATATGTATCTTGCTTTGTGTTCTTGTTATAGGCATTGCATAGTTTATCATATAAGTTATGACATGACCACATCGACCACATGCATTGACATATTTCTCCAAAAATCAAATCGAACACAAGTTATGTATATGCTACTCTCAATATCTAATCACCACCTCGAACAAAAGTTATGAACGATTTCTCCCAATATATAATCACCAACTCGACCACAAGTTATGAACGATTTCTCCCAATATCTAATCAACACCTCGACCACAAGTTATGAAAGATTACTCCCAATATCTAATCTCCACCTCGAACACAAGTTATGAACGATTACTCCCAATATCTAATCAAAACCTCGACTACAAGTTATGAACGATTACTCCCAATATCTAATCACCACCTCGACCACAAGTTATGATCGATTAATCCCAATATCTAATCAACACCTCGACCACAAGTTATGAACGATTTCTCCCAATATCTAATCACCACCTCGACCACAAGTTATGAACGATTTCTCCCAATATCTAATCAACACCTCGACCACAAGTTATGAACGATTACTCCCAATATCTATCTAATCACCACCTCGAACACAAGTTATGAACGATTACTCCCAATATCTATCTAATCACCACATCGAACACAAGTTATGAACGATTACTCCCAATATCTAATCACCACCTCGACCACAAGTTATGACCGATTACTCCCAATATCTAATCACCACCTCGAATACAAGTTATGAAAGATTACTCCCAATATCTAATCACCACCTCGAACACAAATTATGAACGATTTCTCCCAATATCTAATCAACACCTCGAACACAAGTTATGAACGATTACTCCCAATATCTAATCAACACCTCGACCACAAGTTATGAACGATTACTCCCAATATCTATCTAATCACCACCTCGAACACAAGTTATGACCGATTACTCCCAATATCTATCTAATCACCACCTCGAACACAAGTTATGAACGATTACTCCCAATATCTATCTAATCACAACCTCGACCACAAATCATGAACAATTTCTTCCAAAATCATAGCTTCACCTCGACCATAAGTAATGAACGAGTTCTCCTATTCAAATCAATACCTCGACCACAAGTCATGGACGAGTTCTCCCAAAATCAGATTCGAGGTACACGTACGGTCGTATACTGAATTCACAACTGGTCTTTACCTGAATGAATATTCCTAAACAAACATGGCGGCTTGACGTTCAATGAAGTTAGTTCGAGCCTTATGAATAAGCATCAGTGAGTTTCCAGGCAATACACGCAGTACTCATACCAAGTTCTATTTCCTGTTCTATCGCCATACGAATTTGTAGTTGTGACAGGCGCGTACCTGCTGGGGGTGGGAGCTCAGATGACACCCCGTGTATCTAGCTAATTTACCGACATGACGGTGGCGTGTTGAAAATCACGTGGTATTTATTTACGTGTTTGCAATATATGTATATGTCAGGTGACTATACTAGTGCATGTATTATACCTCAGTAAAGCTAGATCGACAGATGCATGCATTATAGCAACAATACACACCTGTATCGGCCATAACCTGTTTTCATCTGTTTATTTTCGCTTTCGTCATCATAGCAAGATTTCCACACGTTTGACCAGCAGTTCCAGTGACGGCGCTACACACATATACAGTCTATATCCGTTATGTCGATATAAACGGAGCCAGTGGAAGTCGTGATAGCGCAGTGCATGTGCGTTCGCTTCAGTTGCGAAAGGTCCGTTGTTGGAGCCCCACTGGAGCCGTTACCTGGAGCCGTTACGATTGTGCCCTTAGGTAAGGCATTTAAATTCCACATTGCCTCTTCTCACTCCTTCATTGCGATGTATTCCATCAGGAATGAGGTCTCGAGAGTGATTAATATAAGTTGAAAGAACTTGTTTCGCAATCGAGCTAAAATAAATTTGTATAAACTAACGGAGCCAGTTAGATGTAATTAAATGATAGTGTCTGAAACGGGACTTTGATCCGACTTCGAGATAACCGGAAAAGTCGACATAACCGATTTTGACATAGCGGATGTAGACTGTAGCTTATTTATAACAACATTTTAATTTTAAATACAGTGACAAAATTCAGATTCATATCAATTATACACACTGCAGCAGAATAGTGTATACTTTACGCCGATCGCTTTGTAAAGTGTCCAGAAAAAGCTAAACGTTTTGCAGTTAACTAAAGGATATGTAGCGTCTACGTATTTCTAGGAATATTGTATTATTAATAAGTCGATCTCGAACTAAATATGGCATCCGTCATTACAAAAATAATAATGTGTTCATTTTGGAATTATTGTAATATACTTTATACTTTCTCCAACATCACATATGTCTCGAAGTTCATTTATGTAACACAAACAATTGAATAGGAATGAATATGTCTGTCTCCAATATGGAGACAGACGGTTTATTTTGAAACAAGATAAACTGATAAGCAAAAGGTGTAAATGAATGCACCGTAACAATGTCCAAAATACATAAAGTTGGACATAAAATCCACCACAATAGGTGTAATTGAAATCCACCACAATAGGTGTAATTGAATTCACCTTAACAATTTTGTATACACATGCAGTGGGTTAAAATTACAGTAATAAGTAGTTCGCACTGGGTGTCAAACAGGAGGGAGGTTGGGGCGGAAGGTTTAAAACTGGAAATAATAATTAATGATACAAGGTATACTCAGAATTCCAGAAGATTGCGGAGAGAAAAATTCTGCCTCCACGAAAAAGATGGCGAAGTTCCCGGATGAAGCCACACATGTGACAAGGACGACTGTGATTGGTTAACACCAGGCTTCTGTAGTGCGCGTTATGCAAAATACTGTAGTTACTACACTTTAAGCATTGTAGACATTATAAACAAATTTACATTATACTATTGTAAATTGCGTTCGCATGCATAATGTACGTTGGTCTCCCTTTGGAGATTTTTGTACAATTTTATAATTACCGTAAGTATGGTCACACGAAAAAGGACGGACATTTTTATACTTATATATACCTCATTCCTGATGGAATCCATCGCCACGAGGGGAGAGAGAAGAGGCGTGGAATTTAAATGCCTTGCCTAAGGGCACAATCCTAACTGCTCCAGCTGGGCTCGAACTCCGGACCTCCGGACCTTTCGCACCTGAAGCGAACGCATCTAATCTGTTGATAAACAATATTATGTTTGAGCCAACAATCTAATCTATTCAGCAATTTAATCTTTTTATTTCTTTTTCTCAGCATCCAATTTCACCACACAATCAGTAATTATATATACTTGCCAAGTTGATGTAATAAGTTGAATTCTCGGAAAATGGAAGGCGCACGTTAAAGCGACATTACATTGCAAAAAGCAATTTTCTGAAATAAAATGCATCTGTTCCCGTATAAATGCATAGCTACTACACACTCTTCTGAATACATTCGAACAATAGCATTGACCCAATAAACAGTTTGTTTGGTATACAAACTTTCAAAAGTGAAAGTAGAATTTCATATAACGGTGATTAGAGTCAATACTAAACATGGGATTCGTTCGATTAGAGGTAATTTAGCTAAGAGCAGTCTACAAATAATAGGCACACATGTGAGATAGATATCACGGTAAATATATACCATACCTTGTGTTATTCAGGATATACGCGTTGCATTACGCATGAATGTCGACCCTATTTACATTATTTTGTTATGTCAACAAACCGCGTATACGTCGTTTGTTTATGTTTTGAGGAGTATAGATTCTTTGTTTCCTTGATGCTTTCCAATAAAAGATATGAGTTTTCTCAGAGAAAGAAAGCAAACTCTATCTTACAGCGTTTTGAAACAGTGAAAATGGCATTTCTTCTCTGCCACCGGTTGCGTTTCGTATTCCTGCGCGGTTAGATGTACCTTTGTATTTTAGCTATTTTCTGACTATCGTGAACAGTTTTGTTTTGTTATTATTTTTTAATGCAGCAAAGACCGCAAATGTAGTATTAGGTGTGAGTGTTTTACGTTTATTTATCGTCGCTACCGGTTGCCCATATGAGCGCTGCCTCCTGAAGAGATTAGTAAATTTAGATGTTTGGAGGATAGTTCAATTATACAGACAGAGACCCATTCCAATGTCTCCTCTGGTTCTGTTACGTGCACGGTGTAAAGCACCAACACAAGACCTCGGTTTAAAGTCCCATCTGTTACTTTTATTGGGGTCAGACGGGGGATCGAACTGGGTTAGGTTAAACATTAAACGCAGTTTGGTATGGTGCGTTAGCAAAGGAGTTTACTATACATTCTAAGTGCTAACTGACTGATTTCCAAATCCAAGTCATTTGAAGCTGCAGCCGAGACTAGGGCGTGCAATTAACATACTAAGCTATTTAATTATTTTAAGGTTGATATAGATTGCAAATATTAATTACTTCTTTGCAATAGTATAAGGAATATACTAGTATACAGACACTTACTAGCTTACGTCTATTGTGTGTGTTTCGGAGTAACTATAAACGTACATGTTATATTTCGGACGATTCAAACGAGCATAATCATGAACTATTTAGGCATGCTAAAGATCGTCCTATGTCTGATAGCAGTGTTTGGTGTCAATTGTTTCACTGTGTCTGAGAGTAATGGCACGTCTGCTGACGATATTGACGGAACTACTTTAATTCAGATGGGGAGAAAACTGCATAAACCCATGTTAACATTGCTCGGACTGGCGATACGGAATCTCCACCCGTGTGCAGAATGGACTCAGTGGACGAAATGCGATGCCATAGGAAAGAATTACTTTGGCACACGCAAACGAACAAGACAATGCAGAGTAGATTCTGAGATGAACGACGGAAGCAGAAAGACAGAGACGGGCTCGGAGACAGACGTTGGAGGCAGAAAGACAGAGACAGATTTAGGTATTTGCAAAGGTTTATTTTACAAAGACTATAACTTGACGGCGAGTGGTTTCTGTTCCAAAGACTATAACTTGACGGCGAGTGGTTTCTGTTTGAAGCTCTATGTCACGAAGAAATCCAACGACGATGCGGAGACACAGTGTCAAGCTGACGGGGGACACCTTATAAACATTGAAACAGAAATTAAGTACAGGGACGTTCTGAATATGCTAAACGGATTTACATCAAACATCTACATTGGAGGCCGACGCACAGATGTCAGTTCAGCTTGGGAGTATAACTATGGTTCGCAAGATGGCTATGTGAAGTGGCATAGTGGATTTCCTCGGAATGCAGCAGTGACCTTATGCTTGGGACTCACCTACACAAGAGAGTGGTACGATCGTTCGTGCACGGCGTCATTAGGTTTTATGTGCGAACAGACTAGCTAAACGTCACACTAAATGTTTTACAAATTATTTTAGCTCGATTGCGAAACAAGTTCTTACTACTTATATAAAGCACTCTCGAGACATCATTCCTCGTGGATTTCCTCGGAATGTAGCAGTGAACTTATGCTTGGGTCTCAGCAGCACACGACTGTGGTTCGATCGTTCGTGCACGGTGGCATTAGGTTTTATGTGCGAAAAGACTATCTAAACGTTACACTTTTGTTTTTAATTATACACATTTATTTTAACTCGATTTCGAAACAAGTTCTTACATCTTATATAAACCACTCTCGAGACCTTATTCCTGATGTAATCCATCGCCACGAAGGAGAGAGAAGAGACACTGTGGAACTTAAATGCCTTGCCTAATGGTACACTTGTAACGGCTCCAGCTGGGCTCGAACGCGAACATGTGCTAACAACATTCATAGTGTCGGTAATCAGTTACTAATAGGCCCCTTGGCTATTGTGATTATTTATGTTTGTAATGTATAAGTCAGTCATTTATAGTTTAGTTTATTTTATTTTATTAAATTCCAGTAGGCTTTCAAGCCCATGAGGACATACAAGATTAAAGTTGTTGCAAAGTTGTATATTTGTATAACATGGCCGATCAATAAACACTTCGTACCCATATTCATTACTAAAAGTTAAGTATTATAAATTAAATTTTACATGTGGTCATATTTGTAAATCAGAACGCATCCATTTATTTAATTCAGAGCGGCATTGTAGATTAATATTACATGACATATACGTAGATTCAATAATTAAATTCCATTCAACTTTCCAATCACATGAGAACACACATAATATAACATAAATAGTATGTATGCTAGCACAAACATATAGAAAACATACGCATTTATAACTGTGCGTAATTGCT
The DNA here is from genome assembly GCA_014843695.1 of Archivesica marissinica. NCBI lineage: Eukaryota > Metazoa > Mollusca > Bivalvia > Venerida > Vesicomyidae > Archivesica > Archivesica marissinica. The sequence goes on from CM026401.1 coordinate 54,592,973, forward strand.
ATTTTCTCCCAATTATAGCGAAAATAATTCTCCATTGTTATCTTAATCGTAATGATAAATGCCATCTATAGACATGTCACTATAATAAAATAATTATATACTTATTTTCACACGAAACAGAAAGTGTGCACTTGGTTAGAAGGACAATTTTATACTTATATATAGAAGCAATAAATAGTCAAATTTAGTATCAAAATGTGCCAAAAATATATTGGCTACATGATGTTTTACTTTTAATTGAACTTTGATAAATATCAGAACACTGTTTTACGTGTGAATATAAGTATATAATTTCCCCTCTAACCAAGTGTACACTTTCTGTTTCGTGTGCATATAAGTATGTAATTGTCCCTCTAAACAAGTGCACACTTTCTGTTTCATGTGAATATAAGTATATAATTTCCCCTCTAACCAAGTGCACAATTTCTGTTTCGTGTGAATATAAGTATATAATTTCCCATCTAACCAAGTGCACACTTTCTGTTTCGTGTGAATATAAGTATATAATTTCCCCTCTAACCAAGTGCACACTTTCTGTTTCGTGTGAATATAGTTAAGTGATGTTAATTGTCGAAAAATTACTTCCATATTTATGTCCGCGCCTCTTGCAGATCCTTTCGCGCCTGAAGCGAACGCGCTACCACTGCGCAAGGTATATGTCTGTTATCTAGACGCCCGCCAAGCGTTTGATATCGTATGGCATGATGACCTTTTATATAAGGTGTTGGAATCTAGAATTGATCAAACCTCATTTTGTTCATTCCTTCAAATGTACAAATCTATGCGAAGTTGTGTGCGCAACCACACTTTTATTTCCGACTGGTTTGATGTAACACAGGGTATGCGTCAAGGAGGCAAATGTTCATCATTCCTGTATCTGTTATTCATAAATGTCCTAATTCGCAAACTTGAGAACAGTGATTTAGGTATTTGTGTTTATAATATGAATATAAACAGCCCTACAGCTGCAGACGACATGTTCTTAGTGTCATTTTCCAAACAAGGACTGGAAAATATACTGTCAATATGCTATGACTACACGCGGAAATGGCGGTATCTGTATAATCCATCAAAATGTGCCATCATTGTATTTAATGAATCCAAATCCGATTACCTTAAACACTCAAGTACTTTTCAATTTGGTCCTCAGAATATTGAGGAAGTAGAACAATATGTACACCTAGGGGTGATCTGCGATAAGTACATGACTGTGTGCGACTCTATGCGCGAAGCAAATACAAAACTAAGAGGAAGTCTTCTTAGTATAATGAACAATGGAATTACCCAGAATGCTATAAGTCCCGTCTCCTGGGCAACCATATACAAATCGGTAGTGCACTCATATACTCATGTCCGGAAAGTGAACATCTCAGAACTGCCCTATGGTCAACTCTTATTGATCAAGCAGGAATAAACACATATTTACGCTTCATCTCAAAATATCCTATTACCCAAATCTGTGATTTGCTGTTAGGTATGTCTACGTATGAACTTGATGAAGCAAGCCGTGACAATATCCAAATTACAGCTGTGAATATATTGCATACAATCGCGTGTACAATAATAGTGTGCTGTGGTACATTAATTAACATGAACAGAGCCGACGTGTTCAATAATGTAGATAAGTTGTCGAATTAAAATATGTTTTCCTTTTGTGCAAAGCGTAAATGCAAAAACCCAAACAATATTCGAAGATACAAATTACTGCGCCGCATAAATAAATAATTTGTTTTCAAATAAAATTAGCTTGTAACTGTATAATGTATACGTCGTTGAGACGGGAATTAGCATGGGTTCATAGCTTACATATACTCTACATTATTCTCTTCTAGTGTAGGGCTAAGTTCTGAAACAGTTCGTCAACTCACGTAGTGTTATCATTTGAGTTCCTGTTTACACCGTTCGTTTCGGTAAGGTGTACTCTCGGGATCCGATATTATAGTTACATCAATGTTTCGATTTTGTTTGTCGAGGCTGGAAATTCGTGTCACAATGTTGCATATCTGTTATATGGTTGTTCGTGTTGTTTGTTTTTGTAATTACATGTATAGTGTTTAATTACGTGATACAACAATGTTTGTTCGTAACCAATAATAGTTGTAATACTATAAATGTTTCTGTATTATACATGTATGTGATAGCTCTCCTATACTGGAGGGTAATAAAGAATATATCTATATATCTGTTAAAACATTAATTTCAATTAGAACATATCTTGACATTATACTAGAACCTAAATTTAGATTCCTCGAAACTTTATTTCTTTTAAAACGACTGTGAGGCAAGTTTTAACAGCTTATATTAATCACTCTCGTTGGCGCGGTTGAAAGCGTAAATGTGGTCATTCGTGTGGGAGGAAACCGGAGTACCCGGAGTAAACCCACATGTCCGATCTGGCGACCACCGTACCATCGCACATCCTTCCCGGACTGGCATTGGTGAGAAGCGTGCGAGCTATCCACTGTGCTAATCGGACAGCCTAAAGGTTTAGAATGAAAGACAGAGTCTTATATAATTATTCACCTCTAAACTGGCATGTGTGGGACATTGTAATTCACATTGTACTGACATAAGTCGAAAATAAACAAATCACATTACTACCACAATTCCTACATGTCATCCTATAACTACACATCTATATCCATAGTAACATCTTACCGGAACTTACTGATACACATATCACTTATCACTCCCATGAGCCCCACTGTTATTGTTATGCACAATTGGTTATACATCAAGGTATTTGTCACTGGAATAAAATATATTCGAAATGTATTTTTATAGACGTGACTATTCATTCCTGTATATCGATAGTAACATCCTACCGGAACTTACTGATACACAACTCATCATTCCCATGAGCCTCAGTGTTATTGCTATGCGCAATTGGTTATACAGTCAAACCTGTCTTAAGCAGCCTGCCAAGGGAGTCATAGAAAGTGGCTGCTTAGCACAGGTGGCTGCTTAATATAGGTCAAATATACAATAAAACAACCGATTGGGAATCTGGAAACTGGCTGCTTAATACAGGTTGGTTGCTTAATGGAGGTGACCACTAACACAGGTTTGACTGTACATCAATATATTCGAAATGTATTTTTACAGACGAGACTTGATATGGCCAGAACCCACACAAACCAGTTAGTATAGAGGTAGATAGATAGACCCCGCGACATGACATTGGAGGAAGATACGTGTGCATATTAAGCGTGATACTGCAATAATTCCAGGACAAATCAATGAACAAGAGTTGCTTGCTGTTATTACATTGTCCAGCACTGTAGTATGGTAGTTAGCTAGTAGTTCGGACAATTATCCACTTGTTAGTTAGTGCATATATATATTTGATTTAGCTCGATGGCGAAACAAGTTCTTAGAACTTATAATAATCACTATCGAGACCTCACTCCTATATTCCAATATATCTCCACGAGGGAACGAGAATAGGCAACGTGGAGCTTAAATGCCTTGCATAAGGGCACAATCGTAACGGCTCCAATGAGGCTCGAACTCCAGACATTTCGCACCAATGACTGTTCCAATGGTTAAGCAGAAATATGTTATCAGTGTATAACTGTATCCAGGCTTTGAGCAATTGGGTCCAGGAACGTCAGTAAATGTTAAGGCCAAGCCGTAACTATTACAAGAAGAGGCGCACGAGGTACTTGACATAAACAACATTAACCCTTTCCTTCATAGAGATTTATGTTAATATATTATTATATCTCCATACAAACGACAGTCATTTAACTATCATGCAGTTGATACGTATTGGCCATATCTATCCCACCTCCATATATATTACTGGGACTACATAGAGATTTAGGTTAATATACTATTATATCGCCATACACACGACAGCCATTTAGCTAGCATGCAGAGGATACGTAGTCGCCATATCTATCCCACTTCCATAGATATTACTGGAAGTACACGAGATTCTGGCCTTTGTTATGAACATTGTTTTGTTTGGCTACTACATTGTCAATGTATGTCGTATTGATAATGGTGTCAAGAGGTGCTTCTATGAGGGAAAGGGTTATGAGCAATGGTTTGGCTACTACATTGTCAATATATGTCTTATTGGTAATGGTGTCAAGAGGTGCTTCTATGAGGGAAAGGGTTATGAACATTGGTTTGGCTACTACCTTGTCAATGTATATCGTATTGGTAATGGCGCCAAGAGGTGCTTCTATGAGGGAAAGGGTTATGAGCATTGGTTTGGATACTAAATTGTCAATGTATGTGTTATTGGTAATGGCGTCAAGAGGTGCTTCTGTGAGGGAAAGGGTTATGAGCATTGGTTTGGCTACTACATTGTCAATGTATGTCGTATTGGTAATGGTGTCAAGAGGTGCTTCTATGAAGGAAAGGGTTATGAACATTGGTTTGGCTACTACCTTGTCAATGTATATCGTATTGGTAATGGCGCCAAGAGGTGCTTCTATGAGGGAAAGGGTTATGAGCATTGGTTTGGCTACTACATTGTCAATGTATGTCTTATTGGTAATCGCGTCAAGAGGTGCTTCTATGAGGGAAAGGGTTATGATCATTGGTTTGGCTACTACATTGTCAATGTATGTCTTATTTGTAATGGCGTCAAGAGGTGCTTCTATCAGAGAAATCATTACGCCTTTAGTTTAAAAGTATTTCCGTCGTCGTATGACCAGATCGGCTGCGTAAGGCTAACCCGTCAACTATCTCATTTAGAAATTATCAGATAGATATATAGTTTTTATTCCACAATAAGATGAGATACATGTACATAATAAGCACAGTCAATTAACAAGAAAATGACAATTTTACAGACATCTTCGTTCATTGGCCGAAGCCGGAGTTACGGCGTTTATTTTTAGACGGTCTCCGATCGCATTTGACAGGCACATTAGGGTAATTACACTATTGAGAAAATGTTCGATGACGCTTGACCACTCATCGTCCCGGGTCAAAGTTGACCCACTACGCATTTTCACCAAGAGTCAAACAAGCGTCTTTACTGATTTCCATGCGTCAAAACCCGGGAGCTCGGGTCAAATGAATGCCCTGATGATAATAATAAACACAGTCAATTAACCAGAAAATGAAAATCTGAGAGGGAACATATTAGTTTTATACACTATATACTGACACCAAAAAGAAACTGTGAACTTGCCTTAGATGTAAAATTTATATACTTTTAGGGAGGAAAATATATAAATTTGAACGCCTACGCGCTTAATAATGGATAAATTAGTGCAATGTGTGAAGTGTTATTTTCTTCATTCATGATAGTAAAATTCATAATTCTAAAATTTGTAAGGAAAAAGTAACGCTGAATATAAAAGTGCACAGGTTTTTATGGTGTTAGTATATATAGTATAATATATGAATATACATTAATAGCTAGTGTCATTCGTCTTCAGAGAACTGCAGTCTGCACGACACAATCCAATCTCAGACAATAAGTATCCGGTTAAACTGATTTACCCCACAACGATATCAACACACATACTTGGTGTTATACAGTCAGTCAATGAGAAGATTTGTTCTCATTTTCTCAGCTAATATTCTTAGAGAATATTTCTTACAAGGTATTAATGGTCTTCTCGCAATTGGCGTTATTTGTGGCGAGACAATACCTCATTGTAGATAATATAGTGTTTATTTTAAGCAACAGTTTAATTCATTGTACAGTCAAACCTGTTTTTAGCAGCCAGCCAATGGAATCACAGAGAGTGGATGCTTAGCAGAAATGGCTGCTTAATAGATGTCAAATATGTAATAAAATAATATATTGGGAATCTGGAAACTGGCTGCTTAATGCAGGTTGGTTGCTTAATAGAGGTCAAATATGTAATACAATAACATATTAGGAATCTGTAAACTGGCTGTTTAATGCAGGTTGGTTGCTTAAAAGAGGTCAAATATGTAATAAAATAACATATTAGGAATCTGTAAACTGGCTGTTTAATGCAGGTTGGTTGCTTAATAGAGGCCAAATATGTAATAATATAACATATTAGGAATCTGAAAACTGGCTGCTTAATGCAGGGTGGTTGTTTAATAGAGGTCAAATATGTAATAAAATAACATATTAGGAATCTGTAAACTGGCTGCTTAATGCAGGTTTGTTGCTTAATAGAGGTGACGACTAACAGGTTTGGCTGTATATACACACTCATAATATGTGTACACATACACGCATGATTGATGCTGAACTATCCCGGCTAAATGTTGACATTGCCGACCTACAAGAGACAAGATTGCCAGACGACGACTCATTACAAGAGTACTCTTTCTTCTGGAAAGGCAAGGGACTAGATGAAAGGCGCGAGTATGGCTTTGGATTTGCAGTATGATAGAACCACCCACTGCTGGCACGGTACGGATGTTAAGTCTTCACCTGAACTGTAGCACAGGCCCAGTACACTTTCTGGCTGCCTATGCCCCAACACTCAGCTCTAGCCCTGATGCGAAAGACATATTTTACAGTGAGATTGACAGGATTAGTGGACAGCTGCCTCGTACAGAAGACCTATACTTGCTTGGTGACTTCAATGCCAGTAAACCGCCAGAGACTACCGGAACTATGCTGTGCCAGGAAACTGTGCATAATGAACACATATTTTCCAAACAAGCACAAACACAGAGTCTCATGGATGCACCCCAGATCACATCAATGGCACCAACTAGACGTTATCATCACTAGAAGAAACCGTCTCCAAGCCGTCCACAACACACGCAGTTACCACAGTGCCGACTGTGACACCGACCACTCTCTTGTCATCGCAAATGTGGTACTGCAACCAAGAAAGAAGTTCCACCAAGCTAAGCCAAAGTGTCTCCCTAAGATCAACACGACCCATATCACCGATACTGATAGGACCAACAAGTTCATGTCCCTCATCGAGGATATCGCCCCAGCCTATGCTGGCATATCTGCAGAAGCTAGATGGAGCCACCTTAGCTCAACCATCCACAAATCTGCCATCGATGCCTATGGGAAGAAGGAAAATCGAAATGTTGACTGGTATGAAGCAAATGCACAAGTTCTGGAACCTGTGACAGAAAGTAAAAGGCAGGCCCTCGTCAACTGGAAGAAAGCGCCAACCCAGCAAAACTTGGAATCACTCAGGAAATCCAGGAGTGAATGCCAGAAGACAGCCAGGAAATGTGCCAACGACTATTGGCTCCAGCTATGCTCCACCATAGAGCATGCTTCCTCCTCCGGCAACATAAAGTCCATGTACGAAGGCATCAAACAGGCCACTGGTCCCAATGTGAAGAAAACGGCTCCACTCAAAACCAAGTCAGGCGAGGTAATCACCGACCGAAGCAAGCAGATGGAGAGATGGGTAGAGCATTACCTTGAACTGTACTCCACAGAGAACACAGTCTCCGAGGAGGCCCTCAACAGCATCCCGACACTTCCCGTACTTGAGGAGTTCGATAACGAGCCAACCATGACTGAACTTGAAAAAGCCTTCAAAGCCCTCACCAGCGGAAAAGCAGCAGGAACTGATGACATACCCCCTGAGCTGATTAAACAAGGGAAGCCAGCTCTACTACCACTTCTCCATGAACTTCTCTGTCTATGCTGGAAGGAAGGTGAAGTGCCACAAGACATGTGCGATGCAAAGAAAGTCACACTCCTCAAGAATAAGGGTGACAGAAGCGACTGCAACAACTATCGCGGCATATCCCGACTCAGCATTGTTGGCAAAGTATTTGCTCGGGTTATTCTCGCAAGAATGCAGGTGGTAGCAGAGCGCATATACCCAGAATCCCAGTGTGGTTTCCGATCTGGCCGATCCACTGTCGACATGATCCTTTCAGTGAGGCAACTCCAGGAAAAGTGTAGGAAGCAACAACATCCACTGTACCTCGCATTCGTGGACCTAACAAAGGCATTCGACCTGGTCAGTCGCTGTGGACTTTTCAAAGTGCTACACAAGATTGGCTGTCCACCAACATTGCTAAGCATGATCACGTCGTTCCACAAAGACATGAAGAGCACCGTCAGCTTCGACGGCGACACTTCCAAGCCTTTTCCCATCCTCAGCGGAGTCAAGCAAGGCTGCGTCCTCGCACCGACCCTCTTCGGCATACTCTTCTCACTCCTCCTGACATATGCCTTCCATTCCTCCTCTGACGGTGTCTACATCCACACCCGACACGATGACAAGCTATACAACTTGGCCCGCTTGTACGCCAAAACCAAAACAACTCGTGTCCTACTCAGGGAGATGCTGTTCGCTGACGAAGCAGCCCTCGCAAGCCACACACACGATGGCCTCCAGCGCCTCATGGGTCAGTTCTCCAATGCATGCCGTGAGTTTGCCCTAACCATCAGCATAAAGAAAACAGAGGTCATGATCCAGATATCTAGGATCATTGATATCCAACAACCTGTCCCTCGATGCTGAGATCAATGCACGCATTGGGAAAGCAGCCACCGTCATGTCAAAATTCACCAAGAGTGTCTGGGAGAACAGAAACCTAACGCTGATCACCAAGTTGAAGGTCTACCAGGCCTGCATACTCAGCACGCTCCTCTACGGCAGTGAGTCATGGACGACATATGCCAGACAAGAGACAAAGCTGAACTAATACCATATGAGGTGCCTTCGCAGGATCTTGGGAATCACTTGGGAAGATAGAGCCACCAATACAGAGGTCCTCAGCAGAGCGAGTTCAACAATCATCTATGCAATGCTCAGTGAACGCCGCCTGCGCTGGCTAGGTCATGTCCGACGCATGGATAAAGGACGCATCCCCACAGATCTACTGTACGGTCAACTTAAACAAGGATCACTTCCAACTGGTCGTCCCGACCTAAGATACAGGGACGCTTGTAAGAGGGACCTGCGTTCAGCGCAAATCAACATAGAGTCTTGGGAGGACAAAGCATCAAACCGGTCATCATGGAGACACGTTGTGAAAGCTGGGGTCAGACGAGCCGAGGCTGAGCGAACTATGCTTCGTGAGCAGAAACGACAGAAGCGAAAGGCATCAACCAAACTGGATGACTCGATCTTCACCTGCGATGAGTGCAACAGAGACTGCCACTCAAGAATAGGCATACTCAGTCACCGCAGAAGATGGTCCCCAACAAGAGCGCAATCCATCGTATCATAAGACGGACGGAGGCTGATGATGACACGCATGATTGAGGAGAAAGCAATCTTGCTTCTATGCATACATCTTTCGTAATACATATGTTGTTAATACATCAACCTCATCATTAATTAGCAATTCGATCCGCATATGGAAAGATCGCATTGGAACCAGTTACAACTGGTGTACTATTACATGTCAGTGTGTGCCTACAGGAAGGCATCGACTTCATATAATTGAATGCATCAGATTACATTCACACAGAAGCTCGCAATACAATCAGTTGTGTATTACACGTCCGTACGTCCATGCTTGAAGTCATGCACTGACATTCACACAGAAGCTCGCAATAAAACCAGTTGTGTTTTACACGTCAGTACGTACATGCTTGAAGTCATGAACTAACATTCACACAGAAGCTCGCAATAAAACTAGTTGTGTATTACACGTCAGTACGTCCATGCTTGAAGTCATGAACTGACATACATACAGAAGCTCACAATAACACCAGTTGTGTATTGCACGTCCATACGTCCATGCTTGAAGTTATGAACTGACATTCACACAGAAGCTCACAATAAAACCAGTTGTGTATTGCACGTCCGTACGTCCATGCTTTAAGTAATGAACTAACATTCACACAGAAGCTCCCAATAACACCAGTTGTGTATTGCATGTCCATACTTGAAGTCATGAAATGACATTCATACAGAAGCCCGACATACAATCAGTTGAATTGATGTATATTGCACGTTGGAACGTACGTGCATTCTTGAAGTCATGGAATGACATTTACACACAGAAGCCCGACATACAATCAGTTGAATGTATATTACAGGCCAGTACCACATGCCTACTTGAAGGCATTTAGTGACGTTCGCAAATGGCCGCCTCTATGAGCCAATAGGCGCTCGGACATTTCCCGCCAAAATTGCAAGAACATGTTTAAATTATACTAATATTTCACACTTCCGCACATATTTACATTTCTGTATAATTTCAAAGGATTATTAGTTAAAGATATGCTGGTTAGACTTCGGTGTAAAATACTGTATATCAGGAGAGAGTATTCGCTTAGTTTAAACAATATTTTATTCAAGAATAGTTGCAATAGCACAGTTAGGATTGGTGGAAAAGTTACATACTTATATAGTAACTTATTATATTATAGTGACTGGGTGCTTTAGTAGTGAATAGGTGCTCTGGTAGTGACTGTGTGCTCTGGTAGTGCCTGGGTGCTCTGGTAGTGACTGGGTGCTCTGGTAGTGCCTGGGTGCTCTGGTAGTGACAGGGTGCTCTGGTAGTGAATGGGTGCTCTTGTAGTGACTGGGTGCTCTGATAGTGCCTGGGTGCTCTGGTAGTGACTGAGTGCTCTTGTAGTGAATGGGTGCTCTGGTAGTGCCCGAGTGCTCATGTAGTGACTGGGTACTCTGGTAGTGCCTGGGTGCTCTGGTAGTGACTGGGTGCTCTAGTAGTGATTGGGTGCTCTGGTAGTGCCCGAGTGCTCATGTAGTGACTGGGTACTCTGGTAGTGCCTGGGTACTCTGGTAGAGACTGTGTGCTCTGGTAGTGACTGGGTGCTCTAGTAGAAACTGGGTGCTCTGGTAGTGGCTGGGTGCTCTCGTAGTGACTGGGTGCTCTGGTAGTGACTGGGTGCTGTGGTAGAGACTGTGTGCTCTGGTAGTGACTGGGTGCTCTGGTAGAGACTGTGTGCTCTGGTAGTGACTGGGTGCTCTGGTAGAGACTGTGTGCTCTGGTAGTGACTGGGTGGCATTTGTAAACATTCTTTGATATGGCTTAAACATTTGTTTGTATAGTGTCAAGGCTATTGTGTACCATTGTGTTTTAAAAAAAATAAAAACGTAAAACATTTGCTTTTGATGGATTCCATCAGGAATAAGGTATCGATAGTGATTGCTAGAAGTTGTACGAACTTGTTTCACAATCAAGTTAAATTAATTTGTATCAACTAAGTATGTTTAAATTTACATGGTATTTTTAATTTTAAATGGGACAGACTGTGCATGGGCGAAAACTATTCCAAGCTTGTTAGTTTCATATGGTAATAATAAGTATCGGTTAATCATATCCTTATTGCAAATCAATAATATGTCATATACACACATATACCACCCATAGCATGAACATGCAAATGGTTTGGGCTACACGTTTTAGCAACATTAGACAACGACCGGCACCAATAAGTATTACTTGGCAACATTAAACTGACACTCATTAATCTCCGCCAAAGCCTTCGTAAGTTTCCGTGAACTACGACTAGGACATACGTTAGGTTTTTACCGTTAACATTTGAATCGAGTCAGTAAGTAAGTGTACAATAATCTAAAGCTCATATTTTACTTCGGAAATCCGATTATTAATGAAGTAAGTTATGCAAATGTCTCAGTTTAATATTGCCAACTTTTTAATATTCATACACTATATTTATTTACTTTATACCTCTAACATTACATATTGTATGACCAGATTGAACTGATAAAAATTAATCTTCGGCAAGTTTCTTCGAGCGTTTCCGTATATTTTTTCAACAAAATAATCTTATAAATAATTAAATATCGATACCAGATTATCAAATGGCCTGTGGTATAGTGGAAAGTGATATGAACTTGTAAATCTGACATCGCTGTTACGGCATAATAAGTTTTATTCGTATTTCATAATTGTTCACATTTGTTTTTTAATTTGTTTTTTTTCTTTTGTCGTTTCCTGTATTTCTTTTAATTTAATTGCTTTATATTTTCATAATTTCATTCATTCTTTTTTATGTATATTTTTAACTTTTTTATTTCATTTCTACTGACAAAATTCAACATTTCAACATTGCAAACATAAAATCGTAAACATGGACTTCATTCCACTTCACTAGCCGTGTCGGTTGAGCTGTCAGTACCAAACTCGCTGGCCGTGTCTGTGCAGCTGGTGTCCTCACTATCATCATCACCAGTCAATTTGATGATCACCTTCGAAGGTCTACCCGTGTAGTGGTCGGAGACTTTCATGTTCTCGATTGTCTTCTCCACGTGATCACAGACTCGATTCCATCAACCTGCATCGATCTCTTGGAAAGCGTCCTCTGCTAGTCGCTGCATATCGTCCAGCCTGAAATTTAAGAAAAGCAAAACCTTTCAATATACACAATGAAATCTTCATGTAAGTAAACTAGTTTAATCAATGCAATTAATATACATGTTCATGTATATACTTTACCTGAATGTCACATTTCTCTGTCTAACTTTATCTTTCAGCTGACTCCAGATGAGTTCCATAGCGTTGAACTCAGGGTGAAATGGAGGTAGCCGTAAGACCTCATGCCCAGAATCTCTAATCAGCGTGTCTACAGTGTATGTCGGTTCTGGTTTGTGTAGGGTAACGAGCTCTAGAAGCTTGGGCCTCGTCATAACGTCATCAAAATCAATGCTGTGATTCCGCAGCCATGTCTGAAAATAGAAAGAAGAACATGTCATAATCATGTACACACACTTACCAGTAAAAGTATGGTTCCATATAACACTTTACCAATAGATTACCTTGATGTCCTCTTTCTTGGTAGAAGATGTTGGACACTTGCCCGCCTTCATCGAATGATAACTGGCGTTGTCCATGACAATCGCAGACTTCTCTCCAAGATTAGGCAAGAGCTGTTCCCGAATCCACTTGATGAACTTTGGGCCGTCCATCTCATTGTGGTAGTCACCGGTCGAGCAAAATGCCTTGTAAACAAGCTTGGTACCTTGCACGAACTCGGCTCGACTCACTGCGTGCACGACGATCAATCGCTTCCCACGATACGGCGGACACACACCTTTCATGTCAGGCACCTGCCAGTACTTCCTCTGTGTATAGCCACTGTCCATCCATGTCTCGTCTATATACACCAGTCTAAATCCTTGCTCCTCCAGTTCCTACTTCCTTTCATAAAACTTAAGCCGTGCTGTTAGTACAGCTGACTTCTCCATAAGCATCTTTCTGTTGTCGCTGGTTCTTCTCCAACTAAATCCCAATTCCTTTAATGTCTTTCTAAGTGTCTCGCTGCATCCAGGACTTTAAACCGAGATCTCCTGTAGGTGCTTTACACCGTGCACGTAATAGAACCAGATATGACGCTGGAATGGGTCTATGTCTGTATCATTGCACTATCCTCCAAACATCTAAAAGTACTAATATCTTCAGGAGGCGTCGCTCATATGAGCAATCGGTAGCGACGATAAATAAACGTAAAACACACACACTTATTTGTAAAACATCTATGGGAGATAACTGTTGATATTATGGTAGCTAACCATACAGTCGTGATTGTCTTTCCCTTGTATTACAAATTGTACACGTTCAAACATTAACAAGCACAATCATCGACAGTTTTCCGAAACAATTTACAAAAAGAAAACTATTGGTTACTGCAACTGTGTGCTTTGATTCATTTCTACTTGGAATATCGAGCATCACTCAGGTAGGTCGTGCATCAATCAGGTATGTCGTAAATCACTCAGGTATGTCGTACATCACTCAGTATGTCGTGAATCACTGTTGTATGTCGAACATCACTCATGTATGTCGTAAATCACTCAGGTATGTCGTACATCACTCAGGTATGTCGTATATCACTCAGGTATGTCGTACATCACTCAGATTTGTCATACATCACTCAGGTATGTCGTGCATAACTCATATATGTCGTACATCACTCATATATGTCGTGCATCACTCAGGTATGTCGTACATCACTCAGGTATGTCGTACATCACTCATGTATGCCGATCGAATGTTTGTACATCACTCCGGTATGCCGATCAATGGTTTGTGCATCACTCAGGTATGCCGATCGAAGGTTTGTGCATCATTCTAGTATGTCGATCAAAGGTTTGTGCATCACTCAGGTGTGCGATCGAAGGTTTGTGCATCATTCAGGTTATGCTGGTCAACGGTATGTGCATCACTCAAGTTCTACTCTCAGGTAATATTCTCGACCATTCGGTATTATAGATTGCCAAGAACCGAAAGTCATAGTTGTGCTCTATTTTTGTTTAGTCTAATAATGTCTGTGCGAATATTGAGATTTTACCTCTCCGTCATTGAAAATTGGATTCTTAAACTATCTGGTACTTGCTACCAAAACATCCTATAGTCAGATATACTGTCGTTTTATGTTGCACGAAGCAAGTTGTGAACAAGAGAACAAGATCCAATATAATGCTATGATCGAAGTGTGCTATTTTGGGTCCATGTCTGTTATTTGGCTGATGATCGCTTTTACAAAATACCCCCTAGGAAATACCTTGTGAAATCCTCCTCCAGCTATCAACACTATATTTCCTGTATGGCTGGTTATTTACTCTATAAATCATGCCCAATCGCTGTATCCAATTCCAATGTAAAGGTTCTACATATTTACATCTCTAAATAAGTCTTTTACTGGTGGAGCAAAATTCAACAGCCGTAGCCGTGGTTTATTGCAGATTTAACAACGGTCGATTTGTTCTTTTGATATAGGAACACACAGTATCAAGTTGTGTTAGAATGCTATATTTAAGAGGTTCATAAGGAGGAATATTCCATAGCTAATTATGTCACCATCTATAAATAGAACATATATTTATAATTCTATTTATATATCTGTCTGTCGTATTTAATGTAGGGTGGAGTGTATTTCCTGCAACTTCTGGATTGGTATTGTGCCAGTACAGCTGTTATGTTCTTGGCATTTATGGAAATGGTGGGGTTGTTATGGGTATACGGTAAGTTGTGTGTTCAGGTATAACCTGTATTTATTTAATTTTTACAACGGTTGCGAAACAAGCTCTAACAACGTATAGCAATCACACACGTTAACCTGGATGGAAGCAGATATATATATGCGGCTATTCGTGTGGGAGGAAACCGGAGTACCCAGAGAAAACCTACATGTACTATCTGGCGACAACGGTACCATCTGTCACATACTTACCGGTCCGATGATCGAACCAGAGCTGCATTAGTGAGGTAAGAAAACGAGTGTGGTACCTACTACGTTAATCCGACAGCTGAGTTGAGTGTTGTTAATATATATTACTGTAGCACGATTATCGCAGTTGTTAGCGCGCTCGCTTCTCACCAATGCAACCCGGGTTCGATCCTCGGACAGGGAAGTATGTGAGATGATACGCTGGTCGCCAGATCAGACAGTGGGTTTTCTCCGGGTACTACGGTTTCCTCCCACGCCAACCCCATATACGCTGTCATCTGCGCCAACGAGAGTGATTAATATTGGCGCAGATGACAGCGTATAAGTTGTAGAAACTTGTTTCGCAATCGTTGAAAAATAAATAAAGTTTAATCTTAAAAAAAATATTGCTAAAATTGCTATAATATGAATGAAACCTTTTCGAAAATGGGCGAGTCGTGATACTAATTGGTCATTACTAGTTTATTGAAATATGAATTGTTTTCTAAAAATCTAGTGTTTTACTCAATTAACTGCTTGACGGGGCGGTATTTCAAAATTAGGAAAGGCGGTTAGGAACACATATAATTAATTCTACTAATATCTATGATAGTTTGTTCGATCTATTTGTGTTTTTTACGTTTATTTATCGTCGCTACTGGTTGCCCATATGAGCGACGCCTCCTGAAGAGATTAGTCATTTTAGAGTTTTGGAGGATAGTGCATGATATAGACAGAGACCCATTCCAGAGTCTTCCCTGATTCGTTTACGTGCACGGTGTAACGCACCGACACGAGATCTCGGTTTAACGTCCCATCTGAAAGACTGTTAATTTTATTAGGGTCAGACGGGGGATAGAACCTGCGATCCCTGGATTACCAGTCCAGCGTGTTACCACTGGACTACAGATCCGTCTATCATTTGTTAACTACGTATGCATTCATTGTATTTATGTTTACATATATACGAGGAAACACATGATTAGTAAACACTATTTGTTTGGATTTGAAGCGACCGGTGAACTACAAGTAATGCTTGCAATTTTACATATTTCTTATCGAAAGATATGTGTGCTTTATTAGTGTCAGATAGGAACAGACGGATAGGTAGTCCAATGGTAACACGCTGGACTGGTAATCCAGGGGTCGCAGGTTCCATTCCACCCTAATAACAGTCTCTCAGATAGGACATTAAACCGAGTTCTCGTGTCGGTGCTTTACACTGTGCACGTAAAGGAACCAGAGGAGTCTCTGGAATGGGTCTCTGTCTGTATCATTGCACTATCCTCCAACATCTAAATTGACTAATCTCTTCAGGAGGCGTCGCTCATATGGGCAACCAGTAGCGACGATAAATAAACATAACTCATAAACGTAAATCACATACTGTTATATGTGTGTGTCGTACGCGTACTTATCGTCGCTATTGTGTACCCATATAAGCAACGCCTCCTGAAGAGTTTTATAGTCGTTTTAGATTGTGGAGGATAGTGAAGTGATACAAACGGAGATCAATTACGACGTCTCATCTGGTTCCTGTACGTGCACGGTGTAAAGCACTGACACGAAACCTCGATTTAATGTCTCACCTGAGCGACTATGATATGAGTCATTTCAGTATGGTACAGCTAGGGATCGAACCTGCGACCCATGTTCTACAAATTACAGCGTGTTAACAACTGGATAACTGATCCGCTACATGAAGACTCTGTTGCTTATGAACTATATTAATTGAAGGTACCAGGAGACTATACGGTGATATAGAAATGATGATTGGCAGGCCTCTGCCGTCTATATGGGGGATTTGCTGGCGATTCGTCACACCGGCAGTTATTTTGGTATGCATCGTTTGATTGTATTTACAATTGCAACTTAATAACTGCCACTTTAATTGCATTGGCCTTAATTAGTTTGGCAACGTTGTTTGACCTATTTAGACGGGTGAGATCTTACGTAACGGGAAGTATGTGAGACGGTACGGTGGTTGCCAATTTCGAACAGGTAGGTTTTCCCCGGGTACTCCGGTTTCCTCTCCCACGAATGACCACACATACGCTTTTATCCGAGCCAACGAAAGTGATTAATATAAGTTGTTAAAACTTGCTTCGCAATCGTTGTAAAATAAATAACGTTTTAAAATGAGGTGACCTGAGTCTAATTGATTAAGAAGTTTAAAATACTAAATATGAATGCAAACACAGTGATCGTAAAGCACATGCCATAGGCTATGTAAGACTTCGTGTGCGGCGTCATATTATTAAGTAAAACATGTTTATGAAAAGAACAATCATGTAAATCATACGATACTTACTGGTCGTAAACGATAGTCCACCCACTGTTTAGAACAATGCATGCTATATTTGATATGCACATGACGTGTACGCCTGTACATGGCATAGAAGTCATAGCAAGGTACAACGCATGGAACGATTTCTATCGAAGTGCTTATGTATAACCATGCATTTATTTTTACTTTTACTACGTACAGTTAATTTGGCTGTTTAATTTGGCACAACTGACGCCAGTCAAATATGGTGACGTCACGTATCCCACGTGGGCCATAGCGATTGGTTGGATTATAGCGTTCTTGTCACTAGTACCGTTACCTGTTGGAATGATAATGGCGCTGAATAAAGCGGACGGGAACACGTTTATGCAGGTACAGTAAATCAGTTGATTCAGTAAATGTAATTAAGTTTATTCAGTATATGTAATTAAGTTTATTCAGTAAAAGTAATTTAGTTTATTCAGTAAAAGTAATTTAGTTTTTAGTTTATTCAGTAAAAGTAATTTAGTTTATTCAGTAAAAGTAATTTACTAATTTAGTTTATTCAGTAAAAGTAATTTAGTTTATTCAGTAAAAGTAATTTACTAATTTAGTTTATTCAGTAAAAGTAATTTAGTTTATTCAGTAAAAGTAATTTAGTTTATTCAGTAAAAGTAATTTAGTTTTTAGTTTATTCAGTAAAAGTAATTTAGTTTATTCAATATAAATAATTTACTATAAATAATTAATTTATTCAGTATAAGTAATTAAGTTTATTCAGTATAAGTCAATCAGTTAGTGTTGCCAAGAAGTATAGGATATAAGCCTAAAACGATCCAACGGACTGTTACATTTGTTGTGGAGCTAGGTTTTGTTGTACAGTTCAATTAGATCGTCTTCGTACTAAACGTGTACAAATCACAATTTTGCATTGTAAGCACATCATATCTAAATTTAAGTAGCCATCAATAGTTATTTAGAGAAAACAATCTTACAATTCCTAGTATAACATATATTGATATATAATTATATAAACACATCATATAATAATATAATCAATAATCAGAAAAGGTATTGTATAATATATGGTTATATTACACATATTAAATGGATACTATCAAAGCCACGACAGCCAATTCTGTTCTGGAATTCACTACCCCAAATCCATATCTGTACAACACTATCCTCCATCAATCTAAAATGACTAATCACTTCAGGAGGCGTCATTCATATGGGCAACCGGTAGCGACGATAAATAAACGTAAAACACACACACAACGCTAGTTTCAGTTGTATCCAAGTGCAACGGGTATATCGAGTATTATATTACAATATTGACGTAAAATATACTAAATTTGCTCCATGTTTTCAGAAATTGAGGTTCACAATTAGACCTAGCAAAGACTGGAAACCAGCTGATATAGCGTTGAGGGAGCAGTACGGAGCAATGATGGACACAAACGCAGTTTTATATGAAATAAAGTCATGAATAATAAAACATGCAGATGGATTGGCTGACATAAATGTACATCGAGTTATATCTATACAAATGTGTCCCCACATCCACTGCAGTAGTTAAATGCATACGTCATAGTCTTAATGTAACACTTGTGAATATAATGGTTATTCAAACATGATGTGTCATCTGTTCACGGACGCTATTTCCTTGTTTCAGGCATGATCAAATATCGAAATTTATCAGTGGACTAAAATGTTGAAGCCAGTTGAAAAACACATTTTATTCTAAGCTTACATATTCCACAGCAACAGCAGTTTGAAATATTGTCAACGTGAAACGTTTTGGGACTCAATCCATCAGTGGCGTCATTTATGACGCCATCTAAATGCAACGATCTACAGCCACGTCGTAATAAAATCACCGACAGTCTTCAAACCTAATATAATAATAGCAAGACATTTAATGTCCATGGTGCCTCTTCTCTCTCCCTCGTGGCGATGGATTGCACCAGGAATGAGGTCTCGAGAGTGATCATTATAAGTTGTAAGATCTTGTTTCGCAATCGAGCTAAAATAAATGATGAAATTAGTATAAACTAATTACTATGTATTATATATTGCCATGTACTCATATAATATATCTACACTGCCATACATAAGTGTTGTAAAATAATGCAGTTGGGGAGGGTCGAATCTATTATTATAAGAAATTATAACCCGACCCTTATCTATGCTGTTGTTTATGATTTTTATATTATTGTGTATGTTCTTTTAATGGAAATAAAATATACTTAAACATATTGTCTAAGTTCTTTTAATGGAAATAAAATATACTTAAACTGACCCCCCTCAAATACACTATATCCAAATGCATTACCAATGGGTCGTGAACATCTGAAAAACGAGTTCCTTTAAAGTACAATTTTAGTACGCAATTTCACAATCAGTGTTATATGTTAAACTTTATTTATTTTACAACGATTGCGAAACAAGCTTTAACAATTTGTATTAATCATTCTCTTTGGCGCAGATCAAAGCGTAATTGTGGTCATTTGTGTGTTATAGTACATATTATGTTATAGTACATACAAGGTTTTGCGACCATTCAGTAGTAGATATATTATACATAGACGAGTGTGTGTATGAATCTATTACATTTATAATATACAGTCAGGCTAATGACTACTTAGTTGTGAAATATATGTATGTACGTATATATCTTTATAATTTTACCATGACAACTAGAATAAAAACATGCATATCTTCCATTTTTATTTTCGATTTAGAAGTCAAAGGTATATGGGGCGCCGTTTTGCTATTTATTCGTTATTTATGGATATCCATAATTCGATTTATGGATATCCATAATTCCATTTATATGAATATCCATAATTCCAGGCGCTCCGTTTTGCTATTTATTCAGCCCTTATGGATATCCAATTATCTATTTATGGATATCCAATAATAGATTTATGGATATCCAAGACTAGATTTTACGGATATCCAATAATCGATTTACGGATATCCAATAACAGATATATGGATATCCAATAATAGATTTACGGATATCCAATAATAGATTTACGGATATCGAATAATAGATTTACGGATATCCAATAACAGATTTATGGATATCCAATAATAGATTTATGGATATCCAATACCCGATTTACGGATATCCAATACTCGATTTACGGATATCCAATAATAGATTTACGGATATCCCATAATAGATTTACGGATATCATCCAATAATCGATTTACGGATATCCAATAATAGATTTACGGATATCCAATAATCGATTTACGGATATCTAATAATATATTTATGGATATCCAATAATCGATTTACGGATATCCAATACACTATTTAGTGAAACGGCTCGGCCAATAAAGGTATTAATTTGGTTAATTTCTATATATTATTACTGACATAGATATTAATTTTAGCGTTGATAACATTTCCACTAGCAACAACAATTGACTGAGTGAGAAATAAAATGTACTGTACTGGTCTTATATACATTGGGTTTCACTCAAAGAATTGTTTTGTATCACGAATGAAATTATGGACATATGTCATCTGTAAGAGTCTCCGCACCGTGTAGGGTAGTATGCAGATTAGCAGTAGAGCATAATCTTAGCACAGTGTGTAGGAAATCAATTCGAATATTAGAATAGTTTGTACATTCAAAGGCCTCACCTGGAATATGGATCCACCGCCTGGACATCATCAGCCAAGACCAACCAACAGACACTCGACAAGGTTCAGAACAAGGCTCTCAGGCTGATCACAGGTGCAATGAAGAGCACTCCAATCAAGGCCATGGAGAAAATTACTTCCATCCAGCCACTGCAAGAACATCGCGACACAAGAATTATTCTACAGACAGAGAAGTTTCGATGTCAGGAAGAACAACCGATGAAGCAGAGAGTTGAGGCACTAACGAAGAATCGTCTAAAGCGAAGCAGTTTCATCCACCAGTCTAAGAAGCTTGCTCGAAAGCACACCAGCCATCTCCCAGCCAAGACATTGCCTCCAACCCCATTTCTATCCAAGCCATGGTTGACTAGCGATGAATCCAAGGTTACCATCTGCAGTACAATCCCATACATGAAATCCAGAGATAGACAACATGATGACGTCAAACGTGCCCTCACACTAGCACACATCGACAAGAGTTATCCTGGAGAAGCATGGCTACAAGTCTACACAGATGGTTCAGCCACAAGAGCAGTAGCAAATGGAGGAGAAGGCGTGTATGTCCGACACCCAGATGGACACACACAGTCAGTTGCTCTACCTACTGGAGTACACTGCAGCAACTATGGGGCAGAAGTACAGGCCCTTGAAACAGCAGCATCACTAGTACACAACACTGTGGAGTGTGCCCAGGTTGTCTTCCTGACTGATGCGCTCTCAGTTCTGGATGCCCTGTCTAACAACAAAGAACCCCACCTGATGGAAGCCCTTCGAACAGTCAGCGTAACTAAAAGAACTGTCCTCCAGTGGGTACCTGCACACATAGGCATTCCCGGCAATGAAGCCGCTGACCAGCTTGCCAAGCAAGGTTCTACCGAGAGGCAACCAGACAAAGATTTGACTTACAAGGAGAAATGCACCATAATCAAATCTGCATCAAAGCCAACAGTCGAGAAGGATGACTACCACCTTCTCACCAGACAGGAGCAAATCACGATATTCCGGCTTAGAACAGGGCATAACCGCCTGACCTTCCATATGTGTCGGAAGCTTGGACTAGCTCCATCAACTGCCTGCAGCTGCAACATAGGGGACCAGACTGCAGAACACATCCTCCAGGAGTGTCCCAATCTTCATGGGCTGAGGAAAACAACCTGGGCAACAGATACTTCTCTCCAGATGAAGTTACATGGCTGCCGGGAGGATCTGAGGAGGACGGCCCATTTCGTGTTTGCTGCCGGCTTGTCCATGTGATTCGCGAATGACAAGACGAAAGAAAAAGGTTTAGCTGTTTTCTTAAGATCCACACCGGCATAGTGGTGATTGAATTAACTTTTTAAAAAAGAGATGCTCTTGGATCCCACTTGACTTGGTTCTAATTCGGGTATGATATACTTGTAGGAATCTATCACCATACATTCTCCAATATCTTCTATCTCTTCTGACTTCCTGCCGGTCTTACATTTCTGTCATTTCTAAGCAATATGCACACTTTGTATACATGTATTAGTTCCACATCGTCTAATATATTACTGTGTATTTTGAACTGCAAGGAGAGAAACTATATACGCTCTGCTTTCATTTTAATCCTTTCCTATATGCTTACGTCTTTGATTATGTGTACATGTTTTGTTTTGTAAATGTATATAGTGGAATAAATATGCTTAAACCAACAATTTATTTCAAGGAAACACAATCATTATAATCAAAATTTTATACTGCTCATTATAGCTAGCTGGAATACATAAAAACAAACACAGAACTATTTCAAGAGCGAATGTTATCTAGAAACATGTTTATTTTCTGACATGTGGCATGACCAAGTAATGAACACCGCCAATAGCTTGTTTACCTTATGGTTGGTTAATATTTTATGGCACATGGTAATTCGTGGAAATTACCTAACTTACACTGGAAAGTAAAGATTACATTGCACCGGGCTTCGAACTGGGAATACAATTACGGATCACAAAGTGGATTTTTCAAATGGTATTCTGGGTATCCTAAAGAAGAAGATCTCAACACATATTTGGCATTTGAAGGTTTACTTTGGTGGAATTTACACTGCACAAGAAAATACCCATTCCTCTGTGAACTACCTAATTGAATCGTCGTGTTCTTCATGTGTTTAAAAACAAAACAATCACCCACGCTTATATGGACATAGAATACATTATGCTTGGTTTACATTATCATATACTAGAGGATATAGAAAACGCACACCTACATTATATACTAGAGGACATAGAAAACGCACACCTACATGATATACTAGAGGATATAGAAAACGCACACCTACATCATATACTAGAGGACACAGACAACGCACACCTACATTATATACTAGAGGACATAGAAAACGCACACCTACATTATATACTAGAGGACATAGAAAACGCACACCTACATCATATACTAGAGGACATAGAAAACGCACACCTACATTATATACTAGAGGACATAGAAAACGCACACCTACATTATATACTAGAGGACATAGAAAACGCACACCTACATGATATACTAGAGGACATAGAAAACGCACACCTACATGATATACTAGAGGACATAGACAACTCACACCTACATTATATACTAGAGGACATAGATAACGCACACCTACATTATATACTAGAGGACATAGACAACGCACACCTACATTATATACTAGAGGACATAGAAAACGCACACCTACATGATATACTAGAGGACATAGAAAACGCACACCTAATTGGTTAACTGCCCGCCGGCTATATAGCCCAATCATCGTGCTTCTGAAAACGTAAAACCTGAACACACAAAGAGACGGATATATTTACATGACCTGATTTGACATAAAGAGGTCAACATTAATGTTGTGGGTTATAATGATATTAAGAGTTAAATGTTGGAACTATATTATATTTATCTTGCTTTGTGTTCTTGCTATAGGCATTGCATAGTTTATCATATAAGTTATGACATGACCACATCGACCACATGCATTGACATATTTCTCAAAAAATCGAACACAAGTTATGAAAGATTACTCCCAATATCTAATCACCAACTCGACCACAATTTATGAACGATTACTCCCAATATCTAATCAACACCTCGAACACAAGTTATGAAAGATTACCCACAATATCTAATCATCACCTCGAACACAAGTTATGAACGATTTCTCCCAATATCTAATCACCACCTCGAACACAAGTTATGAATGATTTCTCCCAATATCTAATCACCACCTCGAACACAAGTTATGAACGATTACTCCCAATATCTAATCACCAACTCGAACACAAGCTATGAACGATTACTCCCAATATCTAATCACAACCTCGACCACAAGTTATGAAAGATTACTCGAACACATGTTATGAACGATTACTCCCAATATCTAATCACCACCTCGAACACAAGTTATGAACGATTTCTCCCAATATCTAATCACCACCTCGAACACAAGTCATGAACGATTTCTCCTATTTAAATCAATACCTCGACCACAAGTCATGATCGAGCTCCCCCACAATCAGATTCGAGGTACACGTACGTTCGTATACAGATTCGAGGTACACGTACTTTCGTATACTGAATTCACAACTGGTCTTTACCTGAATGAATATTCCAAAACAAACATGGCGGCTTGATGGTCAATGAAGTTAGTTCGAGCCCTATGAATAAGCATCAGTGAGTTTCCAGGCAATACACGCACTACTCATACCAAGTTCTATTTCCTGCTCTATCTCTATACGAATTTGTAGTTGTGACAGGCGCCTACCTGCTGGGTGGGGTGGGAGTTCAGATGACGCCCCGTGTATCTAGCTAATTTACCGACATGACGGTGGCGTGTTGAAAATCACGTGGTATTTATTCCCGTGTTTGCAATATATGTATATGTCAGGTGACTACACTAGCGCATGTGTTATACTTCAGCAAAGCTAGATCGACCGATGCATGCATTATAGCAACAATACACACCTGTAGCGGCCTTAACCTGTTTCCATCTGTTTATTTTCGCATTCGTCATCATAGCAAGATTTCCACACGTTTGACCAGCAGTTCCAGTTATGGCGCTACACGCATATACACTCTATATCCGTTATGTCGATATAAACGGGGCCAGTGGAAGTCGTGATAGCGCAGTGCATGCGCGTTCGCTTCAGGTGCGAAAGGTCCGGAGTTGGAGCCCCGCTGGAGCCGTTACGATTGTGCCCTTAGGCAAGGCATTTAAATTCCACATTGCCTCTTCTCTCTCCTCCATGGCGATGGATTCCATCAGGAATGAGGTCTCGAGAGTGATTAATATAAATTGAAAGAACTTGTTTCGCAATCGAGCTAAAATAAATGTGTATACACTAGCGGAGCCAGTTATATGTAAAATGATAGTGTCTGAAACGGGACTTTGATCCGACTTCGAGATAACCGGAAAAGTCGACATAAGCGACTTTGACATAGCGGATGTAGACTGTAGCTTATTTATAACAACATTTTAATTTTAAATACAGTGACAAAATTCAGATTCATATCAATTATACACAGTGCAGCAGAATAGTGTATACTTTACGCCGATCGCTTTGTAAAGTGTCCAGAAAAAGCTAAACGTTTTGCATTTAACTAAAGGATATGTAGCGTCAACGTATTGCTAGGAATATTGTATTATTAATAAGTCGATCTCGAACTAAATATGGCACCCGTCATTATAAAAATAATAATGTGTTCATTTTGGAATTAGTGTAATATACTTTATACTTTCTCCAACATCACATATGTCTCGAAGTTCATTTATGTAACACAAACAATTGAATAGGAATGAATATGTCTGTCTCCAATATGGAGACAGACGGTTTATTTTGAAACAAGATAAACTGATAAGCAAAAGGTGTAAATGAATGCACCTTAACAATGTCCAAAATACATAAAGTTGGACATAAAATCCACCACAATAGGTGTAATTGAAATCCACCACAATAGGTGTAATTGAATTCACCTTAACAATAGTGCATACACATGCAGTGGGTTAAAATTACAGTAATAAGTAGTTCGCACTGGGTGTCAAACAGGAAGGAGGTTGGGGCGGAAAGGGTAAAACTGGAAATAATAATTAATGATACAAGGTATACTCAGAATTCCAGAAGATTGCGGAGAGAAAAATTCTGCCTCCACGAAAAAGATGGCGAAGTTCCCGGATGAAGCCACACACGTGACAAGGACGACTGTGATTGGTTAACATCAGGCTGCTGTAGTGCGCGTTATGCAATATGACCTCCACGCTAAACACCGATGTCCGGCTGAGCGTATATACTTACACCCCGAACAGTAGTTACTACACTTTAAGCATTGTAGACATTATAAACACATTTACATCATACTATTGTAAATTGCGTGTGCATGCATAATGTACGTTGGTCTCCCTTTGGAGATTTTTGTACAATTTTATAATTACCGTAAGTATGGTCACACGAAAAAGAACGGACATTTGTATACTTATATATACCTCATTCCTGATGGAATCCATCGCCAAAAGGGGAGAGAGAAGACGCGTGGAATTTAAATGCCTTGCCTAAGGGCACAATCCTAACGGCTCCAGCTGGGCTCGAACTATGGACCTCCGGACCTTTCGCACCTGAAGCGAACGCATCTAATCTGTTGATAAACAATATTATGTTACAGCAATTTAATCTTTTTATTTCTTTTTCTCAGCATCCAATTTCACCACACAATTAGTAATTATATATACTTGCCAAGTTGATGTAATAAGTTGCATTCTCGGGAAATGGAAGGCGCACGTTAAAGCGACATTACATTTTGAAATAAAATGCATCTGTTCCCGTATAAATGCATAGCTACACATACTATACTACACATTCTTCTGAATACATTCGAACAATAACATTGACCCAATAAACAGTTTTTTTGGCATACAAACTTTCAAAAGTGAAAGTAGAATTTCATATAACGGTGATTGGAGTCAATACTAAACATGCGATTCGTTCGATTAGAGGTAATTTAGCTAAGAGTAGTCTACAAATAATAGGCACACATGTGAGATATCACGGTAAATCTGTACCATACCTTGTGTTATTCAGGATATACGCGTTGCTTTACGCATGAATGTCGACCCTATTTACATTATTTTGTTATGTCAACAAACCGCGTATACGACGTTTGTTTATTTTTTGAGGCAAATAGATTCTTTGCTTCCTTGATGCTTTCCATTAAAAGATATGAGTTTTCGCAGTGAAAGAAAGCAAACTCTATCTTACAGTGTTTTGAAACAGTGAAAATGGCATTTCTTCTCTGCCACCGGTTGCGTTACGTATTCCTGGGCGGTTAGATGTACCTTTGTATTTTAGCTATTTTCTGACTATCGTGAACAGTTAATTATTAAATCATATATTCTAATGAATTTGTTTTGTCTGTAGTTTTTAATTTTGAGAGCAAACAGAAACTAACTTGAAAATTATACAGACATTATTTCTTATTACGGATGTTCACACTTGGCCTGAGAACAGGCGTTGATATATGTTGCCTGGTCAGTCATATACATATCAATACAGAGATCATTAATTGGTCCCATGTATAGCCAGGTGCAAGCTAGATCCCAGAAATACTAATCGTACGCCGTCTAGTCATTGCAATGGAGTGCTTTGTTATTATTTTTTAATGCAGCAAAGACCGCAAATGTAGTATTAGGTTTGAGTGTTTTACGTTTATTTATCGTCGCTAGCGGTTGCCCATATGAGCGATGCCTCCTGAAGAGATTAGTACATTTAGATGTTTGGAGGATAGTTCAATGATACAGACAGAGACACATTCCCATGTGTCCTCTGGTTCTGTTACGTGCACGGTGTAAAGCACCAACACAAGACCTCGGTTTAAAGTCCCAACTGAAAGACTGTTACTTTTATTGGGTTCAGACGGGGGATCGAACTGGGTTAGGTTAAACATTAAGCGCAGGTTGGTATGGTGCGTTAGCAAAGGGGTTTACTATACATTCTAAGTGCTAACTGACTGATGTCCAAATCCAAGTCATTTGAAGCTGCAGCCGAGAATAGGGCGTGCAATTAACATACTAAGCTATTTAATTATTTTAAGCGTGATTTTGCAAATATTAATTACTTCTTTGCAATAGTATAAGGAATATACTAGTATACAGACACTTACTATCTTAGGTCTATTGTGTGTGTTTCGGATTAACTATAAACGTTCATGTTATATTTCTGACGATTCAAACGAGCATAATCATGAACGATTTAAGTGTGGTAAAGATCGTCCTATGTCTGATAGCAGTGTTTGGTGTCAATTGTTTCACTGTGTCTGAGAGTAATGGCACGTCTGCTGACGATATTGACGGACATACTTTAATTCAGATGGGGAGAAAACTGCATAAACCCATGCTAACAATGCTCGGACTGGCGATACGGAATCTCCACCCGTGTGCAGAATGGACTCAGTGGACGAAATGCGAAGCCACAGGAAAGAATTACTTTGGAACACGCACACGAACAAGACAATGCGGAGTAGATTCTGAAATGAACGACGGAAGCAGAAAGACAGAGATGGGTTCGGAGACAGACGTTGGAGCCAGAAAGACAGAGACAGATTTAGGTATTTGCGAAGGTTTCTGTTCCAAAGACTATAACTTGACGGCGAGTGGTTTCTGTTTGAAGCTCTATGTCACGTTGAAATCCAACGACGATGCGGAGACACAGTGTCAAGCTGATGGGGGACACCTTATAAACATTGAAACAGAAATTAAGTACAAGGACGCTTTAAATATGCTAAAAGGATATACACCAAACATCTACATTGGAGGCCGACGAACAGATGTCAGTTCAGCTTGGGAATATAACTATGGTTCGAAAGATGGCTATGTGAAGTGGCATAGTGGATATCCTAAAAATGTAGCAGTGAATCTGTGCTTGGCTTTCAGCAACATACGACAGTGGTACGATCGTTCGTGCACGAGCATTAGGTTTTATGTGCGAACAGACTAGATAAACGTCACACTCAATGTTTTACAAATTATATTAGCTCGATTGCGAAACAAGTACTTACTACTTATATAAACCACTCTCGAGACATCATTCCTTATGTAATCCATCGCCACGAAGGAGAGAGAAGAGGCACTGTGGAACTTAAATGCCTTGCCTAAGGGTACACTTGTAACGGCTCCAGCTGGGCTCGAACTCGAACATGTGCTAATAGCATTCATAGTGTCGGTAATCAGTTACTAATAGGCCCCTTGGCTATTGTGATTATTTATGCTTGTAATGTATAAGTCAGTCATTTATAGTTTAGTTTAGTTTATTTTATTAAATTCCAGTAGGCTTTCAAGCCCATGAGGACATACAAAATTAAAGTTGTTGCAAAGTTGTATATTTGTATAACATGGCCGATCAATAAACACTTCGTACCCATATTCATTACTAAAAGTTAAGTATTATAAATTAAATTTTACATGTGGTCATATTTGTAAATCAGAACGCATCCATTTATTTAATTCAGAGCGGCATTGTAGATTAATATTACATGACATATACGTAGATTCAATAATTAAATTCCATTCAACTTTCCAATCACATGAGAACACACATAATATAACATAAATAGTATGTATGCTAGCACAAACATATAGAAAACATACGCATTTATAACTGTGCGTAATTGCTATTTTCTCCCAATTATAGCGAAAATAATTCTCCATTTTTATCTTAATCGTAATGATAAATGCCATCTATAGACATGTCACTATAATAAAATAATTATATACTTATATTCACACGAAACAGAAAGTGTGCACTTGGTTAGAAGGACAATTTTATACTTATATATAGAAGCAATAAATAGTCAAATTTAGTATCAAAATGTGCCAAAAATATATTGGCTACACGATGTTTTACTTTTAATTGAACTTTGATAATTATCAGAACACTGTTTTACGTGTGAATATAAGTATATAATTTCCCCTCTAACCAAGTGCACACTTTCTGTTTCGTGTGAATATAAGTATATAATTTTCCCTCTAACCAAGTGCACACTTTCTGTTTCGTGTGAATATAAGTATATAATTTCCCCTCTAACCAAGTGCACACTTTCTGTTTCGTGTGAATATAAGTATATAATTTCCCCTCTAACCAAGTGCACACTTTCTGTTTCGTGTGAATATAAGTATATAATTTCCCCTCTAACCAAGTGCACACTTTCTGTTTCGTGTGAATATAATTAAGTGATGTTAATTGTCGAAACATTACTTCCATATTTATGTCCGCGCCTCTTGCAGATCCTTTCACGCCTGAGGCGAACGCGCTACCACTGCGCAAGGTATATGTCTGTTATCTAGACGCCCGCCAAGCGTTTGATATCGTATGGCATGATGACCTTTTATATAAGGTGTTGGAATCTAGAATTGATCAAACCTCATTTGGTTCATTCCTTCAAATGTACAAATCTATGCGACGATACAGCTGCAGACGACATGTTTGTAGTGTCATTTTCCAAACAAGGACTGGAAAATATACTGTCAATATGCTATGGCTACACGAGAACATATTTATGCTTCATCTCAAGGGATCATATTACCCAAATCTGTGACTTGCTGTTAGGTATGTCTACTTATGAACTTGATGAAGCAAGCCGTGACAATATCCAAATTACAGCTGTGAATATATTGCATACAATGTTCTATCGTGTGTACAATAATAGTGTGCTGTGGTACATGAATTAACATGAACAGAGCAGAACTGTTCAATAATGTAGATAAGTTGTCGAATTAAAATATGTTTTCCTTTTGTGCAAAGCGTAAATGCAAAAACCCAAACAATATTCGAAGATACAAATTACTGAGCCGCATAAATAAATAATTTGTTTTCAAATAAAATTAGCTTGTAACTGTATAATGTATATGTCGTTGAGACGGGAATTAGCATGGGTTCATATCTTACATATACTCTACTAGTGTAGGGCTGTGTTCTGAAACAGTTTGTCAACTCACGTAGTGTTATCATTTGAGTTCCCGTTTACACCGTAAGTTTAGTTTCGGTAAGGTGTACTCTCGGGATCCGATATTATAGTTACATCAATGTTTCGATTTTGTTTTGTGAGGCTGGAAATTCTTGTCACAATGTTGCATATCTGTTATATGGTTTTTCGTGTTGTTTGTTTTTGTAATTACATGTATAGTGTTTAATTACGTGATACAACAATATGTGTTCGTATTCAATAATAGTTGTAATACTATAAATGTTTCTGTATTATACATGTATGTGATAGCTCTCCTATACTGGAGGGTAATAAAGAATATATCTATATATCTGTTTAAACATTAATTTCAATTAGAACATATCTTGACATTATACTAGAACCTAAATTTAGATTCCTCGAAACTTTATTTCTTGTAAAAGGTGAAGCAAGTTTTAACAACTTATATTAATCACTCTCGTTGGCGCGGTTGAAAGCGTAAATGTGGTCATTCGTGTGGGAGGAAACCGGAGTACCCGGAGTAAACCCACCTGTCCGATCTGGCGACCACCGTACCATCGCACATCCACCCCGGTCTGGCATTGGTGAGAAGCGAGCGCGCTAACCACTGTGCTAATCCGACAGCCTAAAGGATTAGAATGAAAGACAGAGTCTTATATAATTATTCACCTCTAAACTGGCACGTGTGGGACATAGTAATTCACATTGTACTGACATAAGTCGAAAATAAACATATCACATTACTACCACAAGTCCTACATGTCATCCTATAACTACACGTCTATATCCATAGTAACATGTTACCGGAACTTACTGATACACATATCACTTATCATTCACATGAGCCCCACTGCTATTGTTATGTTATGCGCAATTGGTTATACACGAAGGTATTTGACACTGGAATAAAATAGATTCGAAATGTATTTTTATAGACGTGACTATTCATTCCTGTATATCCATAGTAACATCTTACCGGAACTTACTGATACACAACTCATCACTCCCATGAGCCCCAAGGGAGTCAGAGAAAGTGGCTGCTTAGCACAGGTGGCTGCTTAATAGAGGTCAACTATATAATAAAACAACCCTATTGGGAATCTGGAAACTGGCTGCTTAATACAGGTTGGTTGCTTAATGGAGGTGACCACTAACACAGGTTTGACTGTACATCAATATATTCGAAATGTATTTTTACAGACGAGACTTGATATGGCCAGAACCCACACAACTCAGTTAGTATAGAGGTAGATAGATATACCCCCGCGACATTGGAGGAAGATACGTGTGCATATTAAGCGTGCATATTAAGTGTGCATATTAAGTGTGCATATTAAGTGTGCATATTAAGTGTGCATATTAAGTGTGCATATTAAGTGTGCATATTAAGTGTGCATATTAAGCGTGCATATTAAGGGTGCATATTAAGCGTGCATATTAAGCGTGCATATTAAGTGTGCATATTAAGCGTGCATATTAAGTGTGCATATTAAGCGTGCATATGAAGTGTGCATATTAAGCGTGCATATTAAGCGTGCCTATTAAGCGTGCAAATTAAGTGTGCATATTAAGGGTGCATATTAAGCGTGCATATTAAGTGTGCATATTAAGCGTGATAATGCAACAATTACAGGAAAAATCAAGGAACAAGAGTTGCTTGTTGTTATTACATTGTCCAGCACTGTAGTTTTGTAGTTGGCTAGTAATTAGGACAGGTATCCACTGGTTAGTTAGTGCATACATATTTGATTTAGCTCGATTGCGAAACAAGTTCTTAGAACTTATAATAATCACTATCGAGACCTCATTCCTGATGGAATATATCGCCACGAGGGAGCGAGAATAGGCAACGTGGAACTTAAATGCCTTGCATAAGGGCACAATCGTAACCGCTCCAATGAGCCTCGAACTCCAGGCGTTTCGCACCAATGACTGTTCCAATGGTTAAGCAGAAATATGTTATCAGTGGATAATTGTATCCAGGCTTTGTGCAACTGGGTCCAGGAACGTCAGTAAATTTAACGGCCAAACCGTAAATATTACAAGAAGGGGAGGGGCGCACGAGGTACTTGACATATAAGCAACATTAAACCTTTCCTTTATAGAGATTTATGTTAATATACTATTATATCTCCATACAAACGACAGTCATTTAACCCTTTCCTACATAGAAATTTAGGTTAATATATATTATATCTCCATACAAACGACACCCATTTATCTATCATACAGTGGATAACTAGCCGCCATATCTATCCCACCTCCATATATATTACTGGGAATTCATAGAGATTTAGGTTAATATACTATTATATCTCCATACAAGCGACAGCCATTTAGCTATCATGCGGTGGATAAGTAGTCGCCATATATATCCCACCTCCATAGATATTACTGGGACTTCATAGAGATTTAGGTTAATATTCTATTATATCTCCATACAAACAACAGCCATTTAGCTATCATACAGTGGATAAGTTGTCGCCATACCTATCCCACCTCCATATATATTACTGGAACTACATGATATTCTGGCCTTTATTATGAACATTGGTTTGGCTACTACATTGTCAATGTATGTCATATTGGTAATGGCATCAAGAGGTGTTTCTATGAGGGAAATTGTTATGAGCATTGGTTTGGCTACTACATTGTCAATGTATGTCGTATTGGTAATGGCGTCAAGAGGTGCTTCTATGAGGGAAATGGTTAAATGAACATTGGTGTGGCTACTATGTTGTCAATGTATGTCGTATTGGTAATGGCGTCAAGAGGTGCTTCTATCAGAGAAATCATTATGCCTTTAGTTTAAAAGTATTTCCGTCGTCGTATGACCAGATCGGCTGCGTAAAGCTAACCCGTCAACTATCTCATTTAGAAATTATTAGATAGATATATAGTTTTTATTCCACAATAAGATGAGATACATGTACATAATAAACACAGTCAATTAACAATAAAATGACAATTTTACAGACATCTTCGTTCATTGGCCGAAGCCGGAATTACGGCGTTTATTTTTAGACGGTCTCCGCTCGCATTTGACAGGCAGATTAGGGTAATTACACGGTTGAGAAAATGTTCGATGACGCTTGACCACTCATCGTCCCGGGTCAAAGTTGACCCACTACGCATTTACACCAAGAGTCAAACAAGCGTCTTTACTGATTTGCATGCGTCAAAACCCGGGAGCTCGGGTCAAATGAACGCCCTGGTGATAATAAACGCAGTCAATTAACAAGAAAATGCCAATCTGAGAGGGAACATATTAGTTGTATATATACTGACACCAAAAAGAAACGGTGAATTTGCCTTAGATGTAAAATTTGTATACGTTTAGGGAAACAAATAGGCAACTGTGGACGCCTACGCGCTTAATAATGGATACATTAGTGCAATGTGTGAAGGGTTAGTTTCTTCACTCATGATAGTAAAATTCATATTTCTACAATGTGTAACGAAAAAGTAACGCTCAATATAAAAGTGCACAGGTGTTTATGGTGTTAGTATATATAGTATAATATATGAATATACATTAATAGCTAGTCTTCAGAGAACTGCAGCCAGTCTGCACGACACAATCCCATCTCAGACAATACGTATCCGGTTAAAATGATTTACCCCACCATGATATCAACACACATATTTGGTGTTATACAGTCAGTCAATGAGACGATTTGTTATCATTTTCTCATCTAATATTCTTAGAGAATATTTCTTACAAGGTATTAATGGTCTTCTCGCAATTGGCGTTATTTGTGGCCAGACAATACCTCATTGTAGATAATATAGTGTTTATTTTAAACAACAGTTTAATTCATTGTACTGTCAAAGCCAGCCAATGGAATCACAGAGATTGGCTGCTTAGCACATGTGGCTGCTTAATAGAAGTCAAATATGTAATAAAATAACATATTAGGAATCTAGTAACTGGCTGCTTAATGCAGGTTGGTTGCATAATAGAGGTCACATATGTAATAAAATAACATATTAGGAATCTGGAAACTGGCTGCTTAATGCAGGTTGGTTGCTTAATAGAGGTCAAATATGAAATAAAATAACATATTAAGAATCGGGAAACTGGCTGCTTAATGCAGGTTGGTTGCTTAATAGAGGTCAAATATGCAATAAAATAACATATTAGGAATCTGTAAACTGGCTGCTTAATGCAGGTTGGTTGCTTAATAGAGGTCACATATGTAATAAAATAACATATTAGGAATCTGGAAACTGGCTGCTTAATGCAGGTTGGTTGCTTAATAGAGGTCAAATATGAAATAAAATAACATATTAGGAATATGGAAACTGGCTGCTTAATGCAGGTTGGTTGCTTAATAGAGGTCAAATATGTAATAAAACAACATATTAGGAATCTGGAACTGGCTGCTTAATGCAGGTTGGTTGCTTAATAGAGGTCAAATATGAAATAAAATAACATATCAGGAATCTGGAAACTGGCTGCTTAATGCAGGTTGGTTGCTTAATAGTAGGTGACGACTGACAGGTTTGGCTGTATATACACACTCATAATATGTGTACACATACACACGTGATTGAGGAGAAACAAAACTTGCTTATATGCATACATATTTCGTAATACATATGTTGTTATTACACCAACCTCTTTAGTCCAACTCGGATATTTAAAAAACAGCTTAATCAATCATCATCTTCATCATTAATTAGCAATTCGATCAGCATATGGAAAGTTCGCAATGGAACCAGTTTCAACTGGTGTGCTATTACATGTCAGTGTGTACCTACTGGAAGGCATCGACTTCATAATTATAATTGAATGCACACAGATGCTCGCAATAAAACCAGTTGTGTATTGCACGTCAGTACGTCCATACCTGAAGTCATGAACTGACATACATACAGAGGCTCACAATAAAAACAGTTGTGTATTGCACGTCAGTATGTCAATGCTTGAAGTCATGAACTGACATTCACACAGAAGCTCGCAATAAAACCAGTTGTGTATGTATGTTCCTTTAATATCAAACCCCTCGCGGGGATTTAGACATGTTTCCTGGGCAGGCTTAGCCGACCTAAGCGATTAACCAGTACTAAGCAATGTGTGTGAGGTGCCTTGCTCAATGGCACTACATACGTGGCCTGGCCGAGTATCGAACCCGGGACCGTCCGATTCCAAATCCGACGCTCTACCACTGGACCACGGACGCCACGGACACCACGTGTATTTCACGTCCGTACGTCCATGCTTGAAGTCATGAACTAACATTCACACAGAAGCTCGCAATAAAACCAGTTGTGTATTGCATGTCCGTACGTCCATGCTTGAAGTCATGAACTGACATTCACACAGCAGCTCGCAATAAAACCAGTTGTGTATGGCACGTCCGTACGTCCATGCTTGTCAGTACGCCTGAAGTCATGAACTGACATTCACACAGAAGCTCGTAATACAATCAGTTGAATTGATGTACAATGTATTTTGCACGTCAGTACGTGCATACTTGAAGTAATGAACTGACATTCACACAGACGCCCGAAATACAATCAGTTGAATTGATGTACACTGTATATTGCACGTCAGTACGTGCATACTTGAAGTCATGAACTGACATTCGCACAGACGCCCGAAATACAATCAGTTGAATTGATGTACACTGTATATTGCACGTCAGTACGTGCATACTTGAGGTCATGAACTGACATTCACACAGAAGCTCGTAATACAATCAGTTGAATTGATGTACAATGTATATTGCACGTCAGTACGTGCATACTTGAAGTAATGAACTGACATTCACACAGACGCCCGAAATACAATCAGTTGAATTGATATACACTGTATATTGCACGTCAGTACGTG
Organism: Archivesica marissinica; assembly: GCA_014843695.1. NCBI lineage: Eukaryota > Metazoa > Mollusca > Bivalvia > Venerida > Vesicomyidae > Archivesica > Archivesica marissinica. Next base: position 54,629,745 of record CM026401.1, read on the forward strand.
CATACTTGAAGTCATGAACTGACATTCATACAGAAGCCCGAAATACCATTAGTTGAATTTATGTATATTACACGTCGACCAGTACGTGCATACTTGAAGTCATGAACTGACATTCACACAGACGCCCGAAATACAATCAGTTGAATTGATGTATATTGCACATTAGAACGTACGTGCATACTTGAAGTCATGGAATGACATTCACACACAGAAGCCCGACATACAATCAATTAAATTTATGTATATTACATGTCGACCAGTACATGCATTCTTGAATGCATCAAATTACATTCTCATATAAGCTCACAATAAAACGAGTTTAATTGATGTATAGTACAGGCCAGTACCACATGCCTACTTGAAGGCATTTAGTGTCGTTCGCAAATGGCCTCCTCTATGAGCCAATAGGCGCTAGGACATTTTCCGCCAAAATTGCAAAAACATGTTTAAATTAGACTAATATTTCACACTTCCGCACATATTTACATTTCTGTATAATTTCAAAGGATTATTAGTTAAAGCTATGCTGGTTAGACTTCGGTGTAAAATACTGTATATCAGGAGAGAGTATTCGCTTAGTTTAAACAATATTTTATTCAAGAATAGTTGAAATAGCACAGTTAGGATTGGTGGAAAAGTTACATACTTATATAGTAACTTATTATATTATAATGACTGGGTGCTCTGGTAGTACCTGGGTGCTCTGGTAGTGCATGGGTGCTCTAGTAGTGACTGGGTGCTCTGGTAGTGAATGGGTGCTCTTGTAGTGACTGGGTGCTCTGATAGTGCCTGGGTGCTCTGGTAGTGACTGAGTGCTCTTGTAGTGACTAGGTGCTCTGGTAGTGCCTGGGTGCTCTGGTAAGGAATGGGTGCTCTGGTAGTGCCTGGGTGCTCTAGTAGTAAATGGGTGCTCTGGTAGTGCATGGGTGCTCTGGTAGTGAATGGGTGCTCTGGTAGTGCCCGAGTGCTCATGTAGTGACTGGGTACTCTGGTAGTGCCTGGGTACTCTGGTAGAGACTGTGTGCTCTGGTAGTGACTGGGTGCTCTGGTAATGATTGGGTGCTCTGGTAATGCCCGAGTGCTCATGCAGTGACTGGGTACTCTGGTAGTGCCTGTGTACTCTGGTAGAGACTGTGTGCTCTAGTAGTGACTGGGTGCTCTGGTAGAGACTGTGTGCTCTGGTAGTGACTGGGTACTCTGGTAGAGACTGGGTGCTCTGGTAGTAACCGGGTGCTCTGGTAATGATTGGGTGCTCTGGTAATGCCCGAGTGCTCATGTAGTGACTGGGTACTCTGGTAGTGCCTGGGTACTCTGGTAGAGACTGTGTGCTCTGGTAGTGACTGGGTGCTCTGGTAGTGACTGGGTGCTCTGGTAGAGACTGGGTGCTCTGGTAGTGACCGGGTGCTCTGGTAATGATTGGGTGCTCTGGTAATGCCCGAGTGCTCATGTAGTGACTGGGTACTCTGGTAGTGCCTGGGTACTCTGGTAGAGACTGTGTGCTCTGGTAGTGACTGGGTGCTCAGGTAGAGACTGTGTGCTCTGGTAGTGGCTGGGTGCTCTGGTAGTGACTGGGTGCTCTGGTAGTGACTGGGTGCTCTGGTAGAGACTGTGTGCTCTGGTAGTGACTGGGTGCTCTAGTAGAGACTCTGTGCTCTGGTAGTGACTGGGTGCTCTGGTAGTGACTGGGTGCTCTGGTAGAGACGCTGTTCTCTGGTAGTGACTGGGTGCTCTGGTAGTGACTGGGTGCTCTGGTGGTGACTGGGTGCTCTGGTAGTGACTGGGTGCTCTGATTGAGACTGTGTGTTCTGGTAGTGACTGGGTGCTCTGGTAGAGACTCTGTGCTCTGGTGGTGACTGTGTGCTCTGGTAGTGACTGGGTGCTCTGGTAGTGACTGTGTGCTCTGGTAGTGATTGGGTGCTCTGGTGGTGACTGTGTGCTCTGGTAGTGACTGGGTGCTCTGGTAGTGACTGTGTGCTCTGGTAGTGACTGGGTGCTCTAGTAGAGACTGTGTGCTCTGGTAGTGACAGGGTGGTATTTGTAAACATTATTTGATATGGCCTAAACATGTGTTTGTATAGTGTCAAGGCTATTGTGTACCATAGTGTTTTAAAAAAAATAAAAACGTAAAACATTTGCTTTTGATGGATTCCATCAGGAATAAGGTATCGATAGTGATTGCTAGACGTTGTAAGAACTTGTATCACAATCAAGCTAAATTAATTTGTATAAACTAAGTATGGTTAAATTTACATGGTATTTTTAATTTTAAATGGGACAGACTGTGCATGGGCGAAAACTATTCCAAGCTTGTTAGTTTCATATGGTAATAATAAGTATCGGTTAATCATATCCTTATTGCAAATCAATAATATGTCATATACACACATATACCATCCATAGCATGAACATGCAAATGGTTTGGGCTACACGTTTTAACAACATTAGACAACGACCGGCACCAATAAGTATTATACTTGGCAACATTAAACTGAGACTCATTAATCTCCGCCAAAGCCTTCGTATGTTTCCGTGAACTAGTGTGGCGTCCGTGGTCCAGTGGTAGAGCGTCGGATTTAGAATCGAACGGTCCCGGGTTCGATACTCGACCATGCCACGTATGTAGTGCCATTGAGCAAGGCACCTCACACACATTGCTTAGTACTGGTTAATCGCTTAGGTCGGCTAAGCCTGCCCAGGAAACATGTCCAAGTCCCCGCGAGGGGTTTGACATTAAAGGAACATACATACTACGACCAGGACACACGTTAGGTTTTTACCGTTAATATTTGAATCAAGTCAGTAAGTAAGTGTACCATAATCTAAAGCTCATATTTTACTTCGGAAATCCGATTATTAACTAAGTAAGATCACGGAATATGCTAATGTCTCAGTTTAATATTGCCAAATTTTTAATATTCATACACTATATTTATTTACTTTATACCTCTAACATTACATATAAACACAACAACCCCCCCTATTTGTAAAAGAAAACAAACATATCTGTAGTCCAGTGGTAACACGCTGGACTGGTAATCCAGGTATCGCAGGTTCGATATATAAAAAATATTAACAGTCCTTCAGTTGGGACTTTAAACCGAGATCTCTTGTAGGTGCTTTACACCGTGCACGTTATAGAACCAGATAGGACGCTGGAATGGGTCTATGTCTGTATCATTGCACTATCCTCCAAACATCTAAAAGTACTAATATCTTCAGGAGGCGTCGCTCATATGAGCAACCGGTAGCGACGATAAATAAACGTAAACACACTCACTTATTTGTAAAACATATATGGGAGATAACTTTTGATATTATGTTAACCATCCATACAGTCGTGATTGTCTTTCCCTTGTATTACAGATTGTACACGTTCAAACATTAACAAGCGCAATCATCGACAGTTTTCCGAAACAATTTACAAAAAGAAAACTATTGGTTACTGCAACTGTGTGCTTTGTTTCGTTTCTACTTGGAATATCGTGCATCACTCAGGTATGTCGTACATCGCTCAGGTAGGTCGTACATCACTCAGGTATATCGTACATCACTAAGGTATGTCGTGCATCACTCAAGGTATGTCCTGCATCACTCAGGTATGTCGTACATCACTGTGGTATGTCGTACATCACTCAGTTATGTCGTGCATCACTCAGGTGTGTCGTGCATCAATCAGGTATGTCGTACATCACTCAGGTATGTCGTACATCACTAATGTATGTCGTACATCACTCAGGTATGTCGTGCATCACGCATGTATGTCGTACATCACTCATGTATGTCGTACACATATCCCTTATCACTCCCATGAGCCCCACTGCTATTGTTATGTTAAGCAACTGGTTATACAGCAAGGTATTTGACACTGGAATAAAATAGATTCGAAATGTATTTTTATAGACGTGACTATTCATTCCAGTATATCCATAGTAACATATTACCGGAACTTACTGATACACAACTCATCATTCCCATGAGCCCCACTGCTATTGCTATACGCAATTGGTTATACAGTCAAACCTGTCTATAGAGGTCAAATATATAATAAAACAACCGATTGGGAATCTGGAAACTGGCTACTTAATACAGGTTGGTTGCTTAATGGAGGTGACCACTAACACAGGTTTGACTGTACATCAATATATTCGAAATGTATTTTTACAGACGTGACTTGATATGGCCAGAAACCACACGACTCAGTTAGTATAGAGGTAGATAGATAGATCCCGTGACATGACATTGGAGGAAGATACGTGTGCATATTAAGCGTGATAATGCAATAATGATCCAGGAAAAATCAAGGAACAAGAATTGCTTGCTGTTATTACATTGTCCAGCACTGTAGTATGGTAGTTAGCTAGTAGTTAGGACAGGTATTCACTGGTTAGTTAGTGCATACATATTTAATTTAGCTCGATGGCGAAACAAGTTCTTAGAACTTATAATAATCACTATCGAGACCTCATTCCTGATGGAATATATCGCCACGAGGTAGCGAGATTAGGCAACGTGGAGCTTAAATGCCTTGCATAAGGGCACACTCGTAACAGCTCCAATGAGGCTCGAACTCCAGGCGTTTCGCACCAATGACTTGTCCAATGGTTAAGCAGACATATGTTATCAGTGGATAACTGTATCCAGGCGTTGAGCAACTGGGTCCAGGAACGTCGGTATATTTAACGCCCAAGCCGTAAATATTACAAGAAGGGGCACACGAGGTACTTGACATATAAGCAACATTAACCCTTTCCTTCATAGAGATTTATGTTAATATACTATTATATATCCATATAAACGACAGCCATTTAACCCTTTCCTACATAGAGATTTATGTTAATATACTATTATATCTCCATACAAACGACAACCGTTTAACCCTTTCCTACATAGAGATTTATGTTAATATACTATTATATATCCATACAAACGACATTCATTTAGCTATCATGCAGTTGATAAGTAATCGCCATATCTATCCCACTTCCATATACATTACTAATACTACATAGAGAGTTAGGTTAATATACTATTATATCTCCATACAAACGACAGCCATTTAGCTATCATGCAGTGGATAAGTAGTGGCCATATCTATCCCACTTCCATAGACATTACTGGTACTACATAGAGATTTAGGTTAATATACTATTATATCTCCATACAAACGAAAGCCATTTAGCTATCATGCAGTGCATAAATAGTGGCCATATCTATCCCACTTCCATAGACATTACTGGGACTGCATATAGATTTAGGTTAATATATTATTATATCTCCATACAAACGACAGTCAATTAGCTATCATGCAGTTGATAAGTAGTCGCCATATCTATCCCATCTCGATAGATATTAATGGGACTACATAGAGATTTAGGTTAATATACTATTATATATCCATACACACGACAGCCATTTAGCTATCATGCAGGTGATAAGTAATCGCCATATCTATCCCACCACAATAGATATTACTGGTACACGAGATTCTGGCCTTTATTATGAACACTGGTTTGGCTACTACATTGTCAATGTATGTCGTATTGGTAATGGCGTCAAGAGGTGCTACTATGAGGGAAAGGGTTATGAGCATTGGTTTGGCTACTACATTGTCAATGTATGTCGTATTGGTAATGGCGTCAAAAGGTGCTTCTATGATGGAAAGAGTTATGAGCATTGGTTTGGCTACTACATTGTCAATGTATGTCGTATTGGTAATGGCGTCAAGAGGTGCTTCTATGAGGGAAAGGGTTATGATCATTGGTTTGGCTACTTACATTGTCAATGTATGTCTTATTGGTAATGGCGTCAAGCGGTGCTTCTCTGAGGGAACAGGTTATGAGCATTGGTTTGGCTACTACATTGTTAATGTATGTCGTATTGGTAATGGCGTCAAGAAAGGGTTAAGACATGAACAAATCATTATGCTTTTAGTTTAAAAGTATTTCCGTCGTCGCATGACGATGCGTAAGGCTAAGCTAACCCGTCAACTCTCTCATTTAGACATTATTAGATAGATGTATAATTGTTATTCCACAATAAGATGAGATACATGTACATAATAAACACAGTCAATTAACAAGAAAATGAAAATCTGAGAGGGAACATATTAGTTATATACACTATACACTGACACCAAAAAGAAACTGTGCACTTGCCTTAGATGTAAAATATATATACTTTTTTGGGGGGGATAGGCAATTGTGGACGCCTCCGCGCTTAATAATGGATCAATTAATGCAATGTGTGATGGGTTATTGTCTGCACTCATGATAGTAAAATCCATAATTGTAAAATTTGTAACGATAACGTAACGCTCAATATAAAAGTGCACAGGTTTTTATGGTGTTAGTATATATAGTATAATATATGAATATACATTAATAGCTAGTCTTCAGAGAACTGCAGTCTGCACGACACAATCCCATCTCAGACAATACGTATCCGGTTAAAATGATTTACCCCACCACGATATCAACACACATACTTGGTGTTATACAGTCAGTCAATGAGACGATTTGTTATCATTTTCTCAGCTAATATTCTTAGAGAATATTTCTTACAAGGTATTAATGGTCTTCTCGCAATTGGTGTTATTTGTGGCGAGACAATACCTCATTCTAGATAATATAGTGTTTATTTTTAGCAACATTGAACAGTCAAACCTGTTTTTAGCAGCCAGCCAATGGAATCACAGAGAGTGGCTGCTTAGCACAAATGGCTGCTTAATAGATGTCAAATATGTAATAAAATAATATATTGGGAATCTGGAAACTGGCTGCTTAATGCAGGTTGGTTGCTTAATAGAGGTCAAACATGTAATAAAATAACATATTAGGAATCTGTAAACTGGCTGCTTAATGCAGGTTGGTTGCTTAATAGAGGTCACATATGTAATAAAATAACATATTAGGAATATGTAAACTGGCTGTTTAATGCAGGTTGGTTGCTTAATAGAGGTCAAATATGTAATACAATAACATATTAGGAATCTGTAAACTGGCTGTTTAATGCAGGTTGGTTGCTTAAAAGAGGTCAAATATGTAATAAAATAACATATTAGGAATATGGAAACTGGCTGCTTAATGCAGGTTGGTTGCTTAATAGAGGTCAAATATGTAATAAAACAACATATTAGGAATCTGGAAACTGGCTGCTTAATGCAGGTTGGTTGCTTAATAGAGGTCAAATATGAAATAAAATAACATATCAGGAATCTGTAAACTGGCTGTTTAATGCAGGTTGGTT
>CM026401.1:54637989-54658548 GCA_014843695.1 Archivesica marissinica
CTGGATATCGGAATTAAACATAATTAGAAAATCAATTTCGCAAGTATGGAAAACTGCTATGAAAGCTGATGAATCTTTGAAAACACACGTTAAGACGATACTTAAACCGTTACCTAATATCAGACATAACTTCAACAATATGACAAACAAAGATATTTACAATTATTTTCTCAAAAACAGAACATCCACACCATATATACACGCTTACTGGGAACATACACTCTCATTACATGTTCAGTGGTCACACTTTTACACAACGCTTCAAAGCAGCATAGATAACAGATACAAGCAATATAAATATAAACTTATTAACAATATCTTACCAACAAGAGAACATTTATTCAAATGGAAATTAACAAATTCTCCAAACTGTTTGTTATGTAACAATGTTGATACATATGAACATTTTTCATATCTTGCAACAGCGTGGTACTTTTTTGGCAAACAATTATGCATATACTCAGACAATGTGGAATAAATAAGAATTTTAATAGACTATCTGCAATTGTGTTAGGTTACAAGATAGACTATTTTGAATATCGCGATATCAATTTGTTGTTCACCATAATTGGGTTTTCTATATACAAGTCTTATATTATCAGTGAAAACAGACGGAAATATGTTGATATAATGAAAATAATGAAAAGTGAAATAACAATTATGAATGAATATTCTAAACGTAACAAAAATACTTTCTTTAGGAAAATTGAAAATATTTTGAAATCTTAATTCAATTCATATATATCTATCTATGCATTATTATAATGTACATTGCTTTTGAATGTATGATTATTGTGTTAATACATGTGTGTATTATTTTGAAAATATTTGTAAATAATGAACTGAATATAAACCTTAAAAAAAAAAAACATTAAAAAAAAAAAATAGGCAAATTTAGTATCAAAATGTGCAGACATGTATTGGCTACGATGTTTTACTTTTAATTGAAATTATTAGAACACATGTTTTACGTGTGCATATAATTAAATAATTTCCCCTCTAACCAAGTGCACACTTTCTTTTTCGTGTGTGTATAGATACTTTACAGCATCGTGCAAGATTTGGGCCAGACATAATATAATTATAATTTCGCATGATGTGTTTTGATAAACAATATTATGCTTGAGCCAACAATCTAATCTATTAGTTTATACAAATATATTTTAGCTCGATTGCGAAACAAGTTCTTTCAACCTATATTAATCACTCCTGACCTCATTCCTGATGGAATCCATCGCCACGAGGGAGAGAGAAGAGGCGTGGAATTTAAATGCCTTGCCAAAGGGCACAATCGTAACGGCTCCAGCGGGCTCGACCTCCGGACCTCCGGACCTTTCGCACCTGAAGCATCCACTACATCTAATCTATGATGTTTTTTGATAAGCAATATTATGCTTGAGCCAACTATTCAGCAATTTAATCTTTTTATTTCTTTTTCTCAGCATCCAATTTCATCACACACTCAGTAATTATATATACTTGCCAAGTTGATGCAATAAGTTTAATTCTCGGAAAATGGAAGGCGCACGTTAAAGCGACATTACATTGCAAAAAGCAATTTTTTGAAATAAAATGCATCTGTTCCCGTATAAATGCATAGCTACTACACATTCTTCTGAATACATTCGAACAATAACATTGAATCAATAAACCTTTTTTTTTGTATACAAACTTTCAAAAGTGAAAGTAGAATGTCATATAACTGTGATTGGAGTCAATACTAAACACGCGATTCTTTCGATTAGAGGTAATTTAGCTAAGAGCAGTCTACAAATAATAGGCACACATGTGAGATATCACGGTAAATATGTACCATACCTCGAGTTATTCAGGATATACGCATTGCATTACGCATGAATATCGAACCTATTTACATTATATTGTTATGTCAACAAACCGTATATATACGATGTTTGTTTATTTGTTGAAATACTCAGTTTTTGAGGCAAATATTTGGAAAAGAATTATACCATATAATAGCAAATTACATTCTGCAGACATTTGTGTTCCATTTAGATGTTTGGAGGATAGTGCAATGATACAGACAGAGACCCATTCCAAAGTCTCCTCTGGTTCGGTTACGTGCACGGTGTAAAGCACCGACACGAGACCTCGGTTTAAAGTCCCATCTGAAAGACTGTTAATGTTATCGGGTTCAGACGGGGGATCGAACTGGGTTAGGTTAAACATTAAACGCTGGTTTGTATGGTGCGTTAGCAAAGTAGTTTACTATACATTCTAAGTGCTAACTGACTGATTTCCAAATCCAAGTCATTTGAAGCTGCAGCCGAGAATAGGGCGTGCAATTAACATACTAAGCTAGTTAATTATTTTAAGCGTGATATTGATTGCAAATATTAATTACTTCTTTGCAATAGTATAAGGAATATACTAGTATACAGACACTTACTAGCTTACGTCTATTGTGTGTGTTTCGGAATAACTATAAACGTACATGTTATATTTCGGCATGATCATGAACAATTTAAGCGTGGTAAAGATCGTCCTATGTCTGATAGCAGTGTTTGGTGTCAATTGTTCCACTGTGTCTGAGAGTAATGGCACGTCTGCTGACGATATTGACGGAACTACTTTAATTCAGATGGGGAGAAAACTGCATAAACCTATGCTAACAATGCTCGGACTGGCGATACGAAAGCTCCACCCGTGTGCAGAATGGACTCAGTGGACGAAATGCGATGGCATAGGAAAGAATTACTTTGGCACACGCACACGTACAAGACAATGCGGAGTAGATTCTGAGATGAACGACGGAAGCAGAAAGACAGAGAGGGGTTCGGAGACAGACGTTGTGGGCAGAAAGACAGAGACAGATTTAGGTATTTGTGAAGGTTTCTGTCCCAAAGACTATAACATGACGGCGAGTGGTTTCTGTTTGAAGCTCTATGTCACGAAGAAAACCAACGACGATGCGGAGACACAGTGTCAAGCTGACGGGGGACATCTTATAAACATTGAAACAGAAATTAAGTACAAGGACGCTTTTAATATGATAAAAGGAGATACAGCAAACATCTACATGGGAGGACGACGCACAGATGTCAGTTCAGCTTGGGAGTATAACTATGGTTTGCAAGATGGCTATGTGAAGTGGCATAGTGGATATCCTAAAAATGTAGCAGTGAACTTGTGCTTGGGTTTCAGCACCACAAGACTGTGGTACGATAGTCCGTGCACGGGTGCATTAGGTTTTATGTGCGAAAAGACTAGCTAAACGTCACATTCAATGTTTTACAAATTATATTAGCTCGATTGCGAAACAAGTTCTTACTACTTATATTAACCACTCTCGAGACCTTATTCCTGATGTAATCCATCGCCAGGAAGGAGAGAGAAGAGGCACTGTGGAACTTAAATGCATTGCCTAAGGGCACAATTGTAACGGCTCCAGCTGGGCTCGAACTCGAACATGTGCTAACAGCATTCATAGTGTCGGTAATCAGTTACTAATAGGCCCCTTGGCTATTGTGATTATTTATGCTTGTAATGTATAAGTCAGTCATTAATAGTTTAGTTTAGTTTATTTTGTTAAATTCCAGTAGGCTTTCAAGCCCATGAGGACATACATACATATTATATACAGTTAGCGAACAGTGCAAACATAAAGCATACATTTTATACAAATGAGCTCCCACAGCCATTTATATTTATATCTATGAGTAAATACATGTACTATTTATATGATATGTGTCTTATAATTAAACCAAAACAGTTCTTTATTTATAACACGGAGATGGTCAAAAGACGCAACAAAACACAAAACCAAACATACAAAATTAAATTTGCTGCAAAGTTGTATATTTGTATAACATGGCCGAGCAATAAACACTTCGTACCCATATTCATTACTAAAAGTTAAGTATTATAAATTAAATTTTACATGTGGTCATATTTGTAAATCAGAATGCATCCATTTATTTAATTCAGAGCGGCATTGTAGATTAATATTACATGACATATACGTAGATTCAATAATTAAATTCCATTCAACTTTCCAATCACATGAGAACACACATAATATAACATAAATAGTATGTATGCTAGCACAAACATATAGAAAACATACGCATTTATAATGTGCGTAATTGCTATTTTCTCCCAATTATAGCGAAAATAATTCTCCATTTTTATCTTAATCGTAATGATAAATGCCATTTATAGACATGTCACTATAATAAAATAATTCTCCGTTTTATCTTAATCGTAATGATAAATGCCATTTATTTATAGACATTTCACTATAATAAAATAATTCTCCATTTTTATCTTTATCGTAATAATGAATGCCATTTATAGACATGTCACTATAATATAATAATTCTCCATTTTTATCTTAATCGTAATGATAAATGCCATCTATAGACATGTCACTATAATAAAATAATTCTCCATTTTTATCTTAATCGTAATGATAAATGCCATTTATTTATAGACATGTCACTATAATATAATAATTCTCCATTTTTATCTTAATCGTAATGATAAATGCCATTTATTTATAGACATGTCACTATAATATAATAATTCTCCATTTTGATCTTAATCATAATAATAAATGCCATTTATAGACATGTCACTATAATATAATAATTCTCCATTTTTATCTTAATCGTAATGATAAATGCCATCTATAGACATGTCACTATAATAAAATAATTCTCCATTTTTATCTTAATCGTAATGATAAATGCCATTTATTTATCGACATGTCACTATAATATAATAATTCTCCATTTTTATCTTAATCGTAATGATAAATGCCATTTATTTATAGACATGTCACTATAATATAATAATTCTCCATTTTTATCTTAATCATAATAATAAATGCCATTTATAGACATGTCACTATAATAAAATAATTATATAACTATGCTCACACGAAAAATAACGTGTACATTTGGTTAGAAGGACAATTTTATACTTATATATAGAAGCAATAAATAGACAAATTTAGTATCAAAATGTGCCAAATATATATTGGCTACACGATGTTTTACTTTTAATTGAACTTTGATAATTATCAGAACACTGTTTTACGTGTGAATATAAGTATATAATTTCCCCTCTAACCAATTGCACACTTTCTGTTTCATGTGCATATAAGTATATAAGTGTCCCTCTAACCAAGTAGGGCTTACACACTTTCTGTTTCGTGTGAATATAAGTATATAATTTCCCCTCTAACCAAGTACACACTTTCTGTTTCGTGTGAATATAAGTATATAATTTCCCCTCTAACCAAGTGCACACTTTCTGTTTCCTGTGAATATAGTTAAGTGATTTTAATTGTCGAAAAATTACTTCCATATTTATATCCGCGCCTCTTGCAGATCCTTTCGTGCCTGAAGCGAACGCGCTACCACTGCGTAAGGTATATGTCTGTTATCTAGACGCCCGCCAAGCGTTTGATATTGTATGGCATGACGACCTTTTATATAAGGTGTTGGAATCTAGAATTGATCATACCTCATTTGGTTCATTCCTTCAAATGTACAAATCTATGCGAAGTTGTGTGCGCAACCACACTTTTATTTCCGACTGGTTTGACGTAACACAGGGTATGCGTCAAAGAGGCAAATGTTCACCATTCCTGTATCTGTTATTCATAAATGTCCTAATTCGCAAACTTGAGAACAGTGATTTAGGTATTTGTGTTTATAATATGAATATACACATCCCTACAGCTGCAGACGACATGTTCTTAGTGTCATTTTCCAAACAAGGACTGGAAAATATACTGTCAATATGCTATGACTACACGAGGAAATGGCGGTATCTGTATAATCCATCGAAATGTGCCATCATTGTTGTATTTAATGAATCCAAATCCGATTACCTTAAACACTCAAGGACGTTTCACTTTGGTCCTCAGATTATTGAGGAAGTAGAACAATATGTACACCTAGGGGTGATCTGCGATAAGTACATGACTGTGTGCGACTCTATGCGCGTAGCAAATACAAAACTAAGAGGAAGTCTTCTTAGTATAATGAACAATGGAATTACCCAGAATGCTATAAGTCCCGTCTCCTGGGCAACTATATACAAATCGGTAGTGCACTCATATACTCAGGTCCGGAAACTGAACATCTCAGAACTGCCCTATGGACAACTGTTATTGATCAAGCAGGAATAAACACATATTTACGCTTCATCTCAAAATATCCTATTACCCAAATCTGTGATTTGCTGTTAGGTATGTCTACGTATGAACGTAATGAAGCAAGCCGTGACAATATCCAAATTACAGCTGTGAATATATTGCATACAATCGTGTGTACAACAATAGTGTGCTGTGGTACATGAATTAACATGAACAGAGCAGACCTGTTCAATAATGTAGATAAGTTGTCGAATTAAAATATGTTTTCCTTTTGTGCAAAGCGTAAATGCAAAAACCCAAACAATATTCGAAGATACAAATTATTGCGCCGCATAAATAAATAATTTGTTTTCAAATAAAATTAGCTTGTAACTGTATAATGTATATGTCGTTGAGACGGGAATTAGCATGGGTTCATAGCTTACATATACTCTACATTATTCTATTCTAGTGTAGGGCTGTGTTCTGAAACAGTTTGTCAACTCACGTAGTGTTATCATTTGAGTTCCTGTTTACACTGTAAGTTTCGTTTCGGTAAGGTGTACTCTCGGGATCCGAGAGCATAGTTACATCAATGTTTCGATTTTGTTTTGCGAGGCTGGAAATTCGTGTCACAATGTTGCATATCTGTTATATGGTTTTTCGTGTTGTTTTGTTTTTGTAATTACATGTATAGTGTTTAATTACGTGATATCACAATGTTTGTTCGTATTCAATAATAGTTGTAATATTATAAATGTATCTGTATTATACATGTATGTGATAGCTCTCCTATACTGGAGGGTAATAAAGAATATATCGATCTATCTGTTTAAACATTAATTTCAATTAGAAAACATCTTGATATTATACTAGAACCTTAATTTAGATTCCACAAAACTTTATTTCTTGTAAAACGTGAAGCAAGTTTTAGCAACTTATATTAATCACTCTTGTTGGCGCTGTTGAAAACGTAAATGTGGTCATTGGTGTGGGAGGAACGCGGAGAAAACCCACCTGTCCGATCTGGCGACCACCGTACCATCGCACATCCTTCCCGGTCTGGCATTGGTGAGAAGCGAGCGCGCTAACCACTGTGCTACTCGGACAGCCTAAAGGATTAGAATGAAAGACAGAGTCTTATAAAATTATTCACCTCTAAACTGGCACGTGTGGAACATCGTAATTCACATTGTACTGACATAAGTCGAAAATAAACATATAATACATTACTACCACAAATCCTACCTGTCATCCTATAACTACACATCTATATCCATATTAACATCTTACCGGAATTTACTGATAAACAACTTATCATTCCCATGAGCACCAATGTCATTGTTATGCACAATTGGTTATACATCAAGGTATTTTGCACTGGAATAAAACATATTCGAAATGTATTTTTACAGACGTGACTTGATATGGCCAGAACCCACCCAACTCAGTTAGTAGATGTAGATAGATACACCCCGCGACATGACATTGGAGGAAGATACGTGTGCATATTAAGCGTGATACTGCAATAATTCCAGGACAAATCAAAGAACAAGAATTGCTTGCTGTTGTTACATTGTCCAGCACTGTAGTATGGTAGTTAGCTAGTAGTTCGGACAGATATCCACTGGTTAATTAGTGCATACATATTTGCTCGTTGGCGAAACAAGTTCTTAGAACTTATAATAATCACTATCGAGACCTCATTCCTGATGGAATATATCGCCACGAGGGAGCGAGAATAGGCAACGTGGAACTTAAATGCCTTGCATAAGGGCACAATCGTAACGACTCCAATGAGGCTCGAACTCCAGGCGTTTCGCCCCAATGACTGTTCCAATGGTTAAGCAGAAATATGTTATCACTGTATCCAGGCTTTGTGTAACTGGGTCCAGGAACGTCAGTAAATTTAACGGCCAACCGTAAATATTACAAGAAGGGGCGCACGAGGTACTTGACATATAAGCAACATTAACCCTTTCCTTCATAGAGATTTATGTTAATATACTATTACATATCCATAAAAACGACAGCCATTTAACCCTTTCCTACATAGAGATTTAGGTTAATATAGTATTATAACTCCATACAAACGACAGCCATTTATCTATCATACAGTGGATAAATAGCCGCCATATCTTTCCCACCTCCCTATATATTACTGGGAATTCATAGAGATTTAGGTTAATATACTATTATATCTCCATGCAAGCGACAGCCATTTAGCTATCATGCGGTGGATAAGTAGTCGCCATATCTATCTCACCTCCATAGATATTACTGGGACTTCATAGAGATTTAGGTTAATATTCTATTATATCTCCATACAAACAACAGCCATTTAGCTATCATGCAGTGGATAAGTAGTCGCCATATCTATCCCACTTCCATATATATTACTGGAACTACATGATATTCTGGCCTTTATTATGAACATTGGTTTGGCTACTACATTGTCAATGTATATCATATTGGTAATGGCATCAACAGGTGCTTCTATGAGGGAAAGGGTTATGAGCATTGGTTTGGCTACTACATTGTCAATGTATGTCGTATTGGTAATGGCGTCAAGAGGTGCTTCTATGAGGGAAATGGTTAAATGAACATTGGTTTGGCTAATATATTGTCAATGTATGTCGTATTGGTAATGGCGTCAAGAGGTGCTTCTATGAGGGAAAGTGTTATGAACATTGGTTTGGCTACTACATTGTCAATGTATGTCTTATTTGTAATGGCGTCAAGAGGTGCTTCTATGAGGGAAATCATTATGCCTTTAGTTTAAAAGTATTTCCGTCGTCGTATGACCAGATCGGCTGCGTAAAGCTAACACGTCAACTATCTCATTTAGAAATTATTAGATAGATATATAGTTTTTATTCCACAATAAGATGAGATACATGTACATAATAAACACAGTCAATTAACAAGAAAATGACAATTTTACAGACATCTTCGTTCATTGGCCGAAGCCGGAGTTACGGCGTTTATTTTTAGACGGTCTCCGCTCGCATTTGACAGGCAGATTAGGGTAATTACACTATTGAGAAAATGTTCGATGATGCTTGACCACTCATCGTTCCGGGTCAAAATTGACCCACACCAAGAGTCAAACAAGCGTCTTTACTGATTTTCATGCGTCAAAACCCGGGAGCTCGGGTCAAATGAACGGCCTGATAATAATAAACACAGTCAATTAACAAGAAAATGAAAATCTGAGAGGGAACATATTAGTTGTATACACTATATACTGACACCAAAAAGAAACTGTGAACTTGCCTTAGATGTAACATTTATATACTTTTAGGGAGGGATAGGCACATTTGGACGCCTCCGCGCTTAATAATGGATAAATTAATGCAATGTGTGATGGGTTACTTTCTTCTATCATGATAGTAAAATTCATAATTCTAAAATTTGTAACGATAACATAACGCTCAATATAATAGTGCACAGGTTTTTATGGTGTTAGTATATATAGTATAATATATGAATATACATTAATAGCTAGTGTCATTCGTCTTCAGAGAACTGCAGTCTGCACGACACAATCCCATCTCAGACAATACGTATACGGATAAAATGATTTACCCCACCACGATATCAACACACATACTTGGTTTTATACAGTCAGTCAATGAGACGATTTGTTACCATTTTCTCAGCTAATATTCTTAGAGATTGGCTGTTTAATGCAGGTTGGTTGCTTAATAGAGGTCAAATATGTAATAAAATAACATATTAGGAATCTGTAAACTGGCTGTTTAATGCAGGTTGGTTGCTTAATAGAGGCCAAATATGTAATAAAATAACATATTAGGAATCTGAAAACTGGCTGCATAATGCAGCGTGGTTGCTTAAAAGAGGTCAAATATGTAATAAAATAACATATTAGGAATCTGTAAACTGGCTGCTTAATGCAGGTTTGTTGCTTAATAGAGGTGACGACTAACAGGTTTGGCTGTATATACACACTCATAATATGTGTACACATACACGCATGATTGATGCTGAACTCTCCCGGCTAAATGTTGACGTTGCCGCCCTACAAGAGACAAGACTGCCAGACGACGGCTCATTACAAGAGAAAGAGTACACTTTCTTCTGGAAAGGTAAGGGACTAGATGAAAGGCGCGAGTATGGCGTTGGATTTGCAGTAAATTCATCCCTTCTACCAATGATAGAACCACCCACTGCTGGCACGGAACGGGTGTTAAGTCTTCGCTTGAACTGTAACACAGGCCCAGTACACCTTCTGGCTGCCTATGCCCCAACGCTCAGCTCTAGCCCTGATGCGAAAGACATATTTTCCAGTGACATTGACAAGATTATTGGACAACTGCCTCGTACAGAAGACCTATACTTGCTTGGTGACTTCAATGCCAGAGTTGGAACGAACCATGACGTCTGGCCCACATGCATTGGCCACCATGGAACTGGGAAAATGAACAAAAACGGCCAGAGACTACTGGAACTATGCTGTGCCAGGAACCTGTGCATAACGAACACATATTTTCCAAACAAGCACAAACACAGAGTCTCATGGATGCACCCCAGATCACACCAGTGGCACCAACTAGACGTTATCATCACTAGAAGAAACCGTCTCCAAGCCGTCCACAACACACGCAGTTACCACAGTGCCGACTGTGACACCGACCACTCTCTTGTCATCGCAAATGTGGTACTGCAACCAAGAAAGAAGTTCCACCAAGCTAAGCCAAAGTGTCTCCCTAAGATCAACACGATCCATATCACCGATACAGACAGGACCAACAAGTTCATGTCCCTCATCGAGGATATCGCCCCAGCAGATGCTGGCATATCTGCAGAAGCTAGATGGAGCCACCTTAGCTCAACCATCCACACATCTGCCATCGATGCCTATGGGAAGAAGGACAAACGAAATGTTGACTGGTATGAAGCAAATGCACAAGTTCTGGAACCTGTGACAGAAAGTAAAAGGCAGGCCCTCGTCAACTGGAAGAAAGCGCCAACCCAGTAAAAGTTGGAATCACTCAGGAAAACCAGGAGTGAATGCCAGAAGAGAGCCAGGAAATGTGCCAATAACTATTGGCTCCAGCTATGCTCCACCATAGAGCATGCTTCCTCCTCCGGCAACATAAAGTCCATGTACGAAGGTATAAAACAGGACACTGGTCCCAATGTGAAGAAAACAGCTCCACTCAAAACCAAGTCAGGCGAGGTAATCACCGACCGAAGCAAGCAGATGGAGAGATGGGTAGAGCATTACCTTGAACTGTACTCCACAGAGAACACAGTCTCCGAGGAGGCCCTCAACAGCATCCCGACACTTCCCGTACTTGAGAAGCTCGACAGCGAGCCAACCGTGGCTGAACTTGAAAATGCCAGCAAAGCCCTCACCAGCGGAAAAGCAACAGGAACTGATGCCTTACCCCCTGAGCTGATTAAACAAGGGAAGCCAGCTCTACTACCACTTCTCCATGAACTTCTCTGTCTATGCTGGAAGGAAGGTGAAGTGCCACAAGACATGCGCGATGCAAAGATAGTCACACTCTTCAAGAATAAGGGTGACAGAAGCGACTGCAACAACTATCTCGGCATATCCCTACTCAGCATTGTTGGCAAAGTATTTGCTCGGGTTATTCTCGCAAGACTGCAGGTGGTAGCAGAGCGCATATACCCAGAATCCCAGTGTGGTTTCCGATCTGGCCGATCCACCGTCGACATGATCTTTTCAGTGAGGCAACTCCAGGTAAAGTGTAGGGAGGAACAACTGCCACTGTACCTCGCATTCGTGGACCTAACAAAGGCATTCGACCTGGTCAGTCGCTGTGGACTTTTCAAACTGCTACACAAGATTGGCTGTCCACCAAAATTGCTATGCATGATCACGTCGTTCCACAAAGATATGAAGAGCACCGTCAGCTTCGACGGCGACACTTCCAAGCCTTTTCCCATCCTCAGCGGAGTCAAGCAAGGCTGCGTCCTCGCACCGACGCTCTTCGGCATCCTCTTCTCACTCCTCCTGACATATGCCTTCCAGTCCTCCTCTGACGGTGTCTACATCCACACCCGACACGATGGCAAGCTAAACAACTTGGCCAGCTTGTGCGCCAAAACCAAAACAACTCGTGTCCTACTCAGGGAGATGCTGTTCGCTGACGATGCAGCCCTCGCAAGCCACACACACGATGGCCTACATCGCCTCATGGATCAGTTCTCCAATGCATGCCGTGAGTTTGCCCTAACCATCAACATAAAGAAAACAGAGGTCATGACCCAGGACGTTGCAGATCCAGTTCCCATAGCCATTAACGGCTCTACACTCGCCATGGTCAACAACTTCAGATATCTAGGATCACTGATATCCAACAACCTGTCCCTCGATGCTGAGATCAATGCACGCATTGGGAAAGCAGCCACCGTCATGTCAAAACTCACCAAGATAGTCTGGGAGAACAGAAACCTAACGCTGAACACCACGTTGAAGGTCTACCAGGCCTGCATACTCAGCACGCTCCTCTACGGCAGTGAGTCATGGACGACATATGCCAGACAAGAGACAAAGCTGAACTCATACCATATGAGGTGCCTTCGCAGGATCTTGGGAATCACTTGGGAAGATAGGGTCACCAATACAGAGGTCCTCAGCAGAGCGAGTTCAACAACCATCTATGCAATGCTCAGTGAACGCCACCTGCGCTGGCTAGGTCATGTCCGAAGCATGGATAAAGGAGCATCCCCAAAGATCTACTGTACGGTCAACTTGAACAAGATTCACGTCCAACTGGTCGCCCCCACCTAAGATACAGGGACGCTTGTAAGAGGGACCTGCGTTCAGCGCAAATCTACATAGTGTCTTGGGAGGACACAGATTCAAACCGGTTATCATGGAGACACGTTGTGAAAGCTGGGGTCAGACGAGCCGAGGCTGAGCGAACTACGCTTTGTGAGCAGAAACGACAGAAGCTAAAGGCATCAACCAATCTGGATGACTCGATCTTCACCTGCGATGACTGCAACAGAAAATGCCACTCAAGAATAGGCCTACTCAGTCACCGCAGAAGATGTTCCTCAACAAGAGCGCAATCCATCGTGTCATAAGACAGACGGAGGCTGATGATGACACGCATGATTGAGGAGAAAGCAAACTTGCTTCTATGCATACATCTTTCGTAATACATATGTTGTTAATACATCAACCTCATCATTAATTAGCAATTCGATCCGCATATGGAAAGTTCGCAATGGAACAAGTTACAACTGGTGTACTATTACATGTCAGTGTGTGCCTACAGGAAGGCATCGACTTCATATAATTGAATGCATCATATTACATTCACACAGAAGCTCGCAATAAAATCAGTTGTGTAGTGCCCGTCCGTACGTCCATGCTTGAATTCATGAACTAACATTCACACAGAAGCTCGCAATAAAACCAGTTGTGTATTGCACGTCAGTACGTCCATGTTTGAAGTCATGAACTAACATTCACACAGAAGCTCGCAATAAAACCAGTTGTGTATTGCACGTCCGTACGTCCATGCTTGAAGTCATGAACTGACATTCACACAGAAGCTCGCAATAAAACCAGTTGTGTATTGCACGTCCATACGTCCATGCTTGAAGTCATGAACTGACATTCACACAGAAGCTCGCAATAAAACCAGTTGTGTATTGCACGTCCGTACGTCCATGCTTGAAGTCATGAACTGACATTCACACAGAAGCTCGCAATAAAACCAGTTGTGTATTGATGTACATTGCACGTTAGAACGTACGTGCATACTTGAAGTCATGGAATGACATTCACACACAGAAGCCCGACATACAATCAGTTGAATTGATGTATATTGCACGTTGGAACGTACGTGCATACTTGAAGTCATGGAATGACATTCACACACAGAAGCCCGTCATACAATCGGTTGAATTGATATACACTGTATATTGCACGTCAGTACGTGCATACTTGAAGTCATGAACTGACATTCACACAGAAGCTCGCAATAAAACCAGTTGTGTATTGCACGTCCGTACGTCCATGCTTGAAGTCATGAACTGACATTCACACAGAAGCTCGCAATAAAACCAGTTGTGTATTGATGTACATTGCACGTTAGAACGTACGTGCATACTTGAAGTCATGGAATGACATTCACACACAGAAGCCCGACATACAATCAGTTGAATTGATGTATATTGCACGTTGGAACGTACGTGCATACTTGAAGTCATGGAATGACATTCACACACAGAAGCCCGTCATACAATCGGTTGAATTGATATACACTGTATATTGCACGTCAGTACGTGCATACTTGAAGTCATGAACTGACATTCATACAGAAGCCCGAAATACCATTAATTGAATTTATATATATTACACGTCGACCAGTACGTGCATACTTGAAGTCATGAACGGACATTCATACAGAAGCCCGAAATACAATCAGTTGAATTTATGTATATAACACGTCGACCAGTACATGCATTCTTGAATGCATCAAATTACATTCTCATATAAGCTCACAATAAAACGAGTTTAATCGATGTATAGTACAGGCCAGTACCACATGCCTACTTGAAGGCATTTAATGACGTTCTCAAATGGCCGCCTCTATGAGCCAATAGGCGCTCGGACATTTCCCGCCAAAATTGCAAGAACAAGGATTATTAGTTAAAGCTATGATGGTTAGATTTCGGTGTAAAATACTGTATATCAAGAGAGAGTATTCGCTTAGTTTAAACAATATTTTATTCAAGAATAATTGCAATAGCACAGTTAGGATTGGGGGAAAAGTTACATACTTATATAGTAACTTATTATATTATAGTGACTGGGTGCTCTGGTAGTGACTAGGTGCTCTGGTAGTGACTGTGTGCTCATGTAGTGCCTGGGTGCTCTGGTAGTGAATGGGTGCTCTGGTAGTGCCTGGGTGCTCTAGTAGTAAATGGGTGCTCTGCTAGTGCATGGGTGCTCTGGTAGTGACTGGGTGCTCTGGTAGTGAATGGGTGCTCTTGTAGTGAATGGGTGCTCTGATAGTGCCTGGGTGCTCTGGTAGATACTGAGTGCTCTGGTAGTCCCTGTGTGCTCTGGTAGTGACTGGGTGCTTTGGCTGGTAGTAACTGGGTGCTCTGATAGTGCCTGGGTGCTCTGGTAGTGCCTGGGTGCTATGGTAGTGACTGAGTGCTCTTGTACTGACAGAGTGCTCTTGTAGTGACTGGGAGCTCTGGTAGTGACTGTAGTGACTGGGTGCTCTGGTAGTGACTGGGTGCTCTGGTAGTGAATGGGTGCTCTGGTAGTGAGTGGGTAATCTGGTAGTGACTGGGTGCTCTGGTAGTGACTGGGTGCTCTGGTAGTGACTGGGTGCTCTGGTAGTGACTGGGTGCTCTGGTAGTGAATGAGTGCTCTGGTAGTGCCTGTGTGCTCTAGTAGTAAATGAGTGCTCTAGTAGTGCATGGGTGCTCTGGTAGTGACTGGGTGCTCTGGTAGTGAATGGGTGCTCTTGTAGTGACTGGGTGCTCTGATAGTGCCTGGGTGCTCTGGTAGTGACTGAGTGCTCTGGTAGTCCATGTGTGCTCTGGTAGTGACTGGGCGCTCTGGCTGGTAGTAACTGGGTGCTCTGATAGTGCCTGGGTGCTCTGGTAGTGCCTGGGTGCTATGGTAGTGACTGAGTGCTCTTGTACTGACAGAGTGCTCTTGTAGTGACTGGGAGCTCTGGTAGTGACTGTAGTGACTGGGTACTCTGGTAGTGACTGGGTGCTCTGGTAGTGAATGGGTGCTCTGGTAGTGAATGGGTAATCTGGTAGTGACTGGGTGCTCTGGTAGTGACTGGGTGCTCTGGTAGTGACTGGGTGCTCTGGTAGTGCCTGGGTGCTCTGGTAGTGAATGAGTGCTCTGGTAGTGCATGTGTGCTCTAGTAGTAAATGAGTGCTCTAGTAGTGCATGGGTGCTCTGGTAGTGACTGGGTGCTCTGGTAGTGAATGGGTGCTCTTGTAGTGACTGGGTGCTCTGATAGTGCCTGGGTGCTCTTTTAGTGACTGAGTGTTCTTGTAGTGCCTGGGTACTCTGGTAGTGACTGAGTGCTCTTGTAGTGACTGGGTGCTCTGGTAGTGACTGGGTGCTCTGGTAGTGACTGTAGTGACTGTAGTGACTGGGTGCTCTGGTATTGCCTGGGTGCTCTGGTAGTGAGTGGGTGCTCTGGTAGTGAATGGGTGCTCTGGTAGTGCATGGGTGCTCTGGTATTGCCTGGGTGCTCTGGTAGTGAGTGGGTACTCTGGTAGTGACTGGGTGCTCTGGTAGTGCATGGGTGCTCTGGTAGTGCCTGGGTGCTCTGGTAGTGCCTGGGTGCTCTGGTAGTGACTGGGTGCTCTGGCTCGTAGTAACTGGGTATTCTGATAGTGCCTGGGTGCTCTGGTAGTGCCTGGGTGCTCTGGTAGTGACTGAGTGCTCTTGTAGTGCCTGGGTACTCTGGTAGTGATTGAGTGCTCTTGTAGTGACTGAGTGCTCTTGTTGTGACTGGGTGCTCTGGTAGTGACTGGGTACTCTTGTAGTGACTGGGTGCTCTGGTAGTTACTGGGTGCTCTGGTAGTGAATGGGTACTCTGGTAGTGACTGGGTGATCTTGTAGTGACTGGGTGCTCTGGTAGTGAATGGGTGCTCTGGTAGTGCATGTGTGCTGTTGTAGTGCCTGGGTACTCTGGTAGTGATTGAGTGCTCTTGTAGTGACTGAGTGCTCTTGTTGTGACTTGGTGCTCTGGTAGTGACTGGGTACTCTGGTAGTGACTGGGTGCTCTGGTAGTGACTGGGTGCTCTGGTAGTGCCTGTGTGCTCTTGTAGTGACTTGATGCTCTGGTAGTGACTGGGTGCTCTGGTAGTGACTGGGTACTCTGCTAGTGACTGGGTGCTCTGGTAGTGAATGGGTGCTCTTGTAGTGACTGGGCGCTCTGGTAGTGACTGGGTGCTCTAGCTGGTAGTAACTGGGTGCTCTGGTAGTGAATGGGTGTTCTGGGATAGTGATTGGGTGCTCTGGTAGTACCTGGGTGCTCTGGTAGTGAATGGGTACTCTGGTAGTGCCCGAGTGCTCATGTAGTGACTGGGTACTCTGATAGTGACTGGGTACTCTTGTAGTGACTGGGTGCTCTGGTAGTGATTGGGTGCTCTGGTAGTGCCCGAGTGCTCATGTAGTGACTGGGTACTCTGATAGTGACTGGGTGCTCTTGTAGTGACTGGGTGCTCTGGTAGTGATTGGGTGCTCTGGTAGTGCCCGAGTGCTCATGTAGTGACTGGGTACTCTGATAGTGACTGGGTGCTCTTGTAGTGAATGGGTGCTCTGGTAGAGACTGTGTGCTCTGGTAGTGACTAGGTGCTCTGGTAGTGCCCGAGTGCTCATGTAGTGACTGCGTACTCTGATAGTGACTGGGTGCTCTTGTAGTGACTGGGTGCTCTGGTAGCGACTGTGTGCTCTGGTAGTGACTAGGTGCTCTGGTAGAGAATGTGTGCTCTGGTAGTGAATGGGTGCTCTGATAGAGACTGTGTGCTCTGGTAGTGACTGGGTGCTCTGGTATAGACGGTGTGCTCTGGTAGTGATCGGGTGGTATTTGTAGATATTCTTTGATATGGTCTAAACATTTGTTTGTATAGTGTCAAGGCTATTGTGTACCATAGTGTTTAAAAAAAATAAAAACATAAACCATTTGCTTTTGATGGATTCCATCAGGAATGAGGTATCGATAGTGATTGCTAGAAATTGTAAGAACTTGTTTCGCAATCAAGCTAAATTAATTTGTATAATCTAAGTATGTTATAAGAACTTGTTTCGCAATCAAGCTAAATTAATTTGTATAAACTAAGTATGTTTAAATTTACATGGTATTTTTAATTTTAAATGGGACAGACTGTGCATGAGCGAAAACTATTCCAAGCTTGTTAGTTTCATATGGTAATAATAAGTATCGTTTAATCATATCCTTATTGCAAATCAATAATATGTCATATACACACATATACCATCCATAGCATGAACATGCAAATGGTTTGGGCTACACGTTTTAACAACATTAGACAACGACCGCTCCAATAAGTATTACTTGGCAACATTAAACTGAGACTCATTAATCTCCGCCAAAGCCTTCGTAAGTTTCCGTGAACTACGACCAGGACATACGTTAGGTTTTTACCGTTAATATTTGAATCAAGTCAGTAAGTAAGTGTACCATAATCTAAAGCTCATATTTTACTTCGGAAATCCGATTATTAACGAAGTAAGTTCACGGAATATGCAAATGTCTCAGTTTAATATTGCCAAATTTTTAATATTCATACACTATATTTATTTACTTTATACCTCTAACATTGCATATAAACACAACAACCCCCCCTTATTTGTAAAAGAAAACAGAAATATCTGTAGTCGAGTGGTAACACGCTGGACTGGTACTAAAGGGATCGCAGGTTCGATCCCCCGTATGACCATAATAAAACATATTAACAGTCCTTCAGTTGGGACTTTAAACAGAGATCTCTTGTATGTGTATGCACGTAATAGAACCAGATAGGACGCTGGAATGGGTCTATGTCTGTATCATTGCACTATCCTCCAAACATCTAAAATTACTAATATCTTCAGGAGGCATCGCTCATATGAGCAACCGGTAGCGACGATAAATAAACGTAAACACACTCACTTATTTGTAAAACATCTATGGGAGATAACTGTTGATATTATGGTACCCATCCAGACAGTCGTGATTGTCTTTCCCATGTATTACAGATTGTACACGTTCAAACATTAACAAGCACAATCATCGACAGTTTTCCGAAATAATTTACAAAAAGAAAACTATTGTTAATGCAACTGTGTGCTTTGTTTCGTTTCTACTTGGAATATCGTGCATCACTCAGGTATGTCGTACATCACTCAGGTATGTCGTACATCACTCAGGTATGTCGTGCATCACTCAGGTAGGTCGTACATCACCCAGGTGTGTCGTACATCACTCAGGTATGTCGTACATCACTCAGGTATGTCGTGCATCACTCAGGTAGGTCGTGTATCACTCATGTATGTCGTACATCACTCAGGTATGTCGTACATCACTCAGGTATGTCGTATATCAGTCAGGTATATCGTACATCACTCAGATATGTCGTGTATCACTCAGGTAGGTCGTGCATCACTCAGGTATGTCGTACATCAGTCAGGTATATCGTACATCACTCAGGTATGTCGTACATCACTCAGGTATGTCGTACATCACTCAGTTATGTCGTACATCACTGTGGTATGTCGTGCATCAATCAGGTATGTCGTACATCACTCAGGTATGTCGTACATCACTCAGGTATGTCGTACATCACTCAGGTATGTCGAACATCACTCAGGTATGTCGTACATCACTCAGATTTGTCGTACATCACTCAGGTATGTCGTACATCACTCAGTTATGTCGTACATCAATCAGGTATGTCGTGCATCACTCAGGTAGGTCGTACATCACCCAGGTGTGTCGTACATCACTCAGGTATGTCGTACATCACTCAGGTATGTCGTGCATCACTCAGGTAGGTCGTATATCACTCATGTATGTCGTACATCACTCAGGTATGTCGTACATCACTCAGGTATGTCGTACATCAGTCAGGTATATCGTACATCACTCAGATATGTCGTGTATCACTCAGGTAGGTCGTGCATCACTCAGGTATGTCGTACATCAGTCAGGTATATCGTACATCACTCAGGTATGTCGTACATCACTCAGGTATGTCGTACATCACTCAGTTATGTCGTACATCACTGTGGTATGTCGTGCATCAATCAGGTATGTCGTACATCACTCAGGTATGTCGTACATCACTCAGGTATGTCGAACATCACTCAGGTATGTCGTACATCACTCAGATTTGTCGTACATCACTCAGGTATGTCGTACATCACTCAGGTATGTCGTACATCACTCAGGTATGTCGTACATCGTCGTACATCACTCATGTATGTCGTACATCACTCAGAGTTGTCGTACATCACTCAGGTATGTCGTACATCACTCATGTATGCCGATCGAATGTTTGTGCATCACTCCGGTATGTCGATCAAAGGTTTGTGCATCAATCAGGTATGCCGATCGAAGGTTTGTGCATCATTCTTGTATGTCGATCAAAGTTTTGTGCATCACTCAGGTGTTCGAATGCGATCGAAGGTTTGTGCATCACTAAGGTATGCCGATCGAAGGTTTGTGCATCATTCAGGTTATGTCGGTCAAAGGTATGTGCAAGTTCTACTCTCAGGTAATATTCTCGAACCTTCGGCATTATAGATTGCCAAGAACCGAACGTCATAGTTGTGCTCTATTTTTTTTATCCTAATAATGTTGGTGGGAATATTGAGATTGTATCTCTCCGTCATTGAAAATTGTATTCTTAAAATATCAAGTTGTGTTAGAATGTTATATTTAAGAGGTTCATAC
>CM026401.1:54659548-54718819 GCA_014843695.1 Archivesica marissinica
GTTTTCATGCTGGTCAATTGAGACAGATATCTCACCACTTCATATGATGCCTGTGCATCACTTTAGAAAGGTCACTGACTGGAACTTTCAATTCTCACAGCTTCAGAATTTTCCCCCAAGCCGTGAGAATTGAAAGTCACCTCAGAAAATGCATAATACCGAGCTACTATTAGTAAATTTAGACTTGGCATAATGTTTTCATGCTGGTCATGTGAGATAGATATCTCACCACTTCATATGATGCCTGGGCATCACTTTAGATAGGTCCCTGACGGGAACTTTCAATTCTCACAGCTTCAGAATTTTCCCCCAAGCAGTGAGAATTGAATGTCACCTCAGAAAATGCATAATGCTGAGCTAATATTGGTAAATTTAGACTTGGCATAATGTTTTCATGCTGGTCAGGTGAGATAGATATCTCACAACTTCATATGATGCATGTGTGTGACTTTAGAAAGGTCCCTGACTGGAACTTTCAATTCTCATAGTTTCAGCATTTTTCTCCAAGCCGTGAGAATTGAAAGTCACCTCAGAAAATGCATAATACTGAGCTAATATTGGTAAATTTAGACTTGGCATAATGTTTTCATGCTGGTCAGGTGAGATAGATATCTGACCACTTCATATGATGCCTGTGGGTCACTTTAGAAAGTTCCCTGACTAGAACTTTCAATTCTCACAGCTTCAGCATTTTTCTCCAAGCCGTGAGAATTGAGTCACCTCAGAAAATGCATACTACTGAGCTAATATTGTTAAATTTAGAATTGGCATAATGTTTTCATGCTGGTCAGGTGAGATAGATATCTCACCACTTCATATGATGCCTGTGCATCACTTTAGATAGGTCCCTGACGGGAACTTTCAGTTCTCACAGCTTCAGAATTTTCCCCCAAGCCGTGAGAATTGAAAGTCACCTCAGAAAATGCATAATACTGAGCTAATATTTGTAAATTTAGACTTGGCATAATGTTTTCATGCTGGTCAGGTGAGATAGATATCTCACCACTTCATATGATGCCTGTGCATCACTTTAAATAGGTCCCTGACGGGAACTTTCAGTTCTCACCGCTTCAGAATTTCCCCCCAAGCCGTGAGAATTGAAAGTTACCTCAGAAAATGCATAACACCGAGCTAATATTAGTAAATTTAGACTTGACATATTGTATTCATGCTGGTCAATTGAGAAAAATATCTCACCACCTCATATGATGCCTGTGCATCATTTTAGATAGGTCCCTGACGGGAACTTTCAATTCTCACTGCTTCAGAATATTCCCCCAAGCCGTGTGAATTGAAAGTCACCTCAGAAAATGCATAATACTGAGCTAATATTGGTAAATTTAGACTTGGCATAATGTTTTCATGCTGATCAGGTGAGATAGATATCTAACCACTTCATATTATGCCTGTGTGTGACTTTAGAAAGGTCCCTGACTGGAACTTTCAATACTCACAGCTTCAGCATTTTTCTCCACGCCGTGAGAATTGAGTCACCTCAGAAAATGCATAATACTGAGCTAATATTGGTAAATTTAGAATTGGCATAATGTTTTCATGCTGGTCAGGTGAGCTAGATATCTCACCACTTCATATGATGCCTATGCATCACTTTAGATAGGTCCTGACGGGAACTTTCAGTTCTCACAGCTTCAGAATTTCCCCCCAAGCCGTGAGAATTGAAAGTCACCTCAGAAAATGCATAATACTGAGCTAATATTTGTAAATTTAGACTAGGCATAATGTTTTCATGCTGGTCAGGTGAGATAGATATCTCACCACTTCATATGATGCCTGTGCATCACTTTAGATAGGTCCCTGACGGGAACTTTCAATTCTCACAGCTTCAGAATTTCCCCCCAAGCCGTGAGATTTGAAAGTCACCTCAGAAAATGCATAATACCGAGCTAATTTTAGTAAATTTAGACTTGACATAATGTTTTCATCAGGTGAGATAGATATCTCACCACTTCATATGATGCCTGTGGGTCACTTTAGAAAGGTCCCTGACTGGAACTTTCAATTCTCACAGCTTCAGAATTTTCCCCCAAGCCGTGAGAATGAATGTCACCTCAGAAAATGCATAATGCTGAGCTAATATTGGTAAATTTAGACTTGGCATAATGTTTTCATGCTGGTCAGGTGAGATAGATATCTCACCACTTCATATGATGCATGTGTGTGACTTTAGAAAGGTCCCTGACTGGAACTTTCAATTCTCATAGTTTCAGAATTTTCCCCCATGCCGTGAGAATTGAATGTCACCTCAGAAAATGCATAATACTGAGCTAATATTGGTAAATTTAGACTTGGCATAATGTTTTCATGCTGGTCAGGTGAGAGTGATATCTAACCACTTCATATGATGCCTGTGGGTCACTTTAGAAAGGTCCCTGACTGGAACTTTCAATTCTCGCAGCTTCAGCATTGTTATCCAATCCGTGAGAATTGAAAGTTACCTCAGAAAATGCATAATACCGAGCTAATATTAGTAAATTTAGACTTGGCATATTGTTTTCATGCTGGTCAATTGAGACAGATATCTCACCACTTCATATGATGCCTGTGCATCACTTTAGATAGGTCCCCTGACGGGAACTTTCAATTCTCACAGCTTCAGAATGTCCCCCAAGCCGTGAGAATTGAAAGTCACCTCAGAAAATGCATAATACTGAGCTAATATTGGTAAATTTAGACTTGGCATAATGTTTTCATGCTGGTCAGGTGAGATAGATATCTCACCACTTCATATGATGCCTGTGTGTGACTTTAGAAAGGTCCCTGACTGGAACTTTCAATTCTCACAGCTTCAGAATTTCCCCCCAAGCCGTGAGCATTGAAAGTCACCTCACAAAATGCATAATACCGAGCTAATTTTAGTAAATTTAGACTTGACATAATGTATTCATACTAGTCAGGTGAGATTGATATCTCACCACTTCATATGATGCCTGTGGATCACTTTAGAAAGGTCCCTGACTGGAACTTTCAATTCTCACTACTTCAGCATTTTTCTCCAAGCCGTGAGAATTGAAAGTCACCTCAGAAAATGCATACTACCGAGCTAATATTAGTAAATTTAGACTTGACATAATGTTTTCATGCTGGTCAGATTATATAGATATATCACCACTTCATTTGATGCCTGTGGGTCACTTTATATACGTCCCTCTCCGGAACTTTTAATTCTCACTTGTTCAACAATTTTTTCCCAAGCACTGAGAATTGAAATTCTCATCCGAAAATGCATACCGGTAATTAATACCAAACTAATATTAGTCAATTTAGACTTCACATATATGATTTCATGCTGGTCTGTTGATATACAGTCAAACCTGTCTTAAGCAGCCAGTCAAAGGAGTCAGAGAAAGTGGCTGCTTAACACATGTGGCTGCTTAATAGAGGTAAACTATATAATAAAACAACCGATTGGGAATCTGGAAACTTGCTGCTTAATACAGGTTTGGATGCTTATTGGAGATGACCACTAACACAGATTTGACTGTAGATATCTCACCACTTCATATGTTGCCGTTGGGTCACTTTGATAGGTCTCTCATTGGAACTTTCAAGTATCACAGGATTAACATTTTCAGAAAATATGTATCGGAATATATATATATATGTGTATCATAATGTATATATATGAATGTATCGGAATGTATATATATATATATTGGAATGTGTGTTTATGAGTGTGGCTACATATGGGTGTCCTCCATGTTGCTTAGACTGGAAATGTCGCTTTTACAAATATGTAATGTAAATGTGACGGCCCACTGTATATATGAATGTAATACAACATTGATATTAGTATGTATTGCCTACAGCACACAATTTTCAACAGGACAGCGATCCTAAGTAAGCGTCCAATGCATTCATAGAAGAACACAGGATAAACTGGGTACCATGACCAACTGGTAAGTTAAATAATCAATCAAAAGGATCCTGGTGAGATATTGTAGGCTTGATCCACGTCTGACCTTAATAATATTAATAGACTTTCTGAAGAGGTCTGGTGTCGGTGCCTAACACTAAACGAACCAGCGAAGACTTGGTTTAAACATATTTATTCATTCATAATGTACAGTACATATATATGTAACGGTCAGAATTTCAATAAAATGCATTAGTTACATAATTATTATTTTATTTCATTCCTATAATTTCAATCATTTAGTTTCTTTGTATAATGGTGACTTTTACATTATATTTTATATAAAGGACATCACTAATGCATTTTCTTAAGCAGATGTTATCTGATATTATTATCCATAACATGTCTTAGAAGAGTTGTCATAGTTGACATTATTGAGAATTTATGGTTTCTTTGATATAAATACCTTTAGTAGCATAAAGCAGCTACTGTTAATACAATGTATCATTTAGTGGCATAATGCTAGCCTCATTAAATCTGCTACAGGACTTATGTTAATTTGTACCTAATACCTAGTAGTCTGAACTATATATGGACACCATTAAAACCCATGCTGGACTGGTAATCCAGGTATCGCAGGTTCTATCCCCCATCTGACCCTAATCAAATTAATAGTCTTTCAGATGGGACTTTAAACTACGGTCTCGTGTCGGTGTTGTACACCGTGCACGTAAAAGAACCACAGGAGACTGGAATGGGTCTCTGTCTGTATCATTGCACTATCCTCCAAACATCTAAGAGGACTAATTTCTTCAGGAGGCGTCGCTCATATGGGCAACCGGTAGCCACGATAAATACACATAAAACACACACACAAACACACATTAAAACCACCTACATAATTAACGTGAACTTCAATCTGTGTTAATTATCGTTATTGCTGGACAATTATATATATATTAAATTAGTAACTGGAATCGTCATTGGTTTAATTCAAATCGACCATACACCGTGGACTGACCCCTTCATATGCCACCACTTTGTATACGCTACTCTGCTGTACCACACTAATTCCCCATTTAGAGTTAACCTGCACACAAGTTCAAACCCCGTGAACTCGAGTCGGTGACATATTGTATACAAAACGAAAATGGATTAAATCGAAAGCTTATAGCTTATTGAGATTATCTCCATTAAATATATAAATGTGTGCACTATCGGCGATTAAGAGATAAATGTATTATGTAGTAATACCAAAATATATAATACGTGTATGAAAATATAGTTTTATATCAAGTGAAAAACTAACAAAATGGGGATTGGGTGGGGATTGAAAGCGATGAAATAACAAAACAATTCTCAAAGTGACTATTGAATGGGTCTCTCTGCCTGTATCATTGCACTATCCTCCAAAATCTAAAATGACTCTTCAGGTGTCGCTCACTTATGCAACCTGAGTAGCGACGATTACAAAAAGTAATGCATGTTAGTATTTATAAACATATGACATAGCGAAAGACACTGGACCTGCTACACTCTCTAGCATGGTAGCTTGGGCAGGAGCTCGGATTGTATTCATATTCCTGTCTGGCCTCTATACCGTGCAATCGTGGGACAAGCCGTCCGTGTGTCGAGTACCTAGTCAGTATGTATTTATGTACACAGTCATGCACAAAACCACACCCACAGGCAGGCAAACACACAATCGTATCTTTATATAAGATCATTATTCTAACTTAAAGCGAGTCGGGTGGGAGGGTGTATGTTTATATATCGTCGTTACCGGTTGCCCATATGAGCGACGCCTCCTGAAGAGATTAGTCATTATAGATGTTTGGAGGATAGTGCAATGATACAGACAGAGGCCCATTCCAGAGTCTCTTCTGGTTGTTTTACGTGCACGGTTTAAAGTCCCATCTGAAAGACGGTTAATTTTATTAGTGTCAGACGGGGGATCGAACTTGCGATCCCATGATTACCAGTCCAGCGTGTTAACCGCTAGACTACATATCCGTCTGTAAAAGCGAGTTTCTAGTGGCCTTATTTATCTTTTATATTTAAAATATTGATCTCGTGGCATTGACATTGTGGAAGTCGTGATAGCGCAGTGGTAGCGCATTCGCTTCAGGTACGAAATGACCCGAGTTCGCGCCCAGCTGTAGCTGTTATGATTGTGTCCCTTAGCAATGGACTTAAATTGCTTCTTCTCTCCTTTATCGAGATGGATTCTACCAGAAATGAGGCCTCGAGGACGATTAATATAATGTAGTAAACACTTGTTCTGCAATCTAGTTAAGTTAAATTGTATAAACTACAAAAATCTATCTTGATTTATCTAACTTTAAATTATTTATGACAGTCAAAAGGGTCATAAACAATATACAGATACGATTTTGCCCAATAATGTTATGTCCGTTGGTAGAATTGTGTGAATTATTAATAAATTCACATTGTAATAGAACATGTAGGGGTGTCGCATCAACAGCTTAGGTCATAAGACTCCAGACGTTCATACAAATATTACGACAACACACTATTTCTACTTAGTAGTTGTGGCCTAACTAATACAGTTTCGGTAATGACAACGGCAGTCATATTGTATGATACAATCTAGATTATTAATCCATAATCGATTTCATAGTTGCATTTAAATTAGCTGGCTAATCTTACAATCAACTTAAAACTGCAGTATTGGGATACACACGCTTACTTGAGGATGTGTGAAATATCGATAGCTGATTGGATTATCCATTATAATTTGATTGACAGGTGTCGTATCGATACCAATAAGCTGTTCCATCAATTGACCGCGTATTATGTAAGTCATGGTTATACACAAACACGAGCGTTTTTAAACCTCATACACTGGAAATTGGAGTCTCATTATTAGCCTTTATCTACTATCATTTATCTGTATAAATAATTGAGAAATACAATCTTTAAACTAAAGTGGAGGAAAGATATTGTTATTGACTTTCAATTCTCACAACTTACGTTTCTTATACCCATAGCCTTAGCCCCGTAAGCCGCAACTAGCGAACTTACAATCCTCACGGACTTACGGGGCTCACGCTACACCGGCATAGTGGTGATTGAATTAACGTTTAAAAAAAGAGATGCCTGTGGAGCCCACTTGACTTGGTTCTAATTCGGGTATGTTATACATGTAGGAATCTATCACCATACATTCTCCAATATCTTCTATTTCTTCTGACTTCTTGCCGGTCTTACATTTCTGTCATTTCTAAGTAATATGCACACTTTGTATACATGTATTAGTTCCACACCGTCTAATATATGACTGTGTATTTTGAACTGCAAGGAGAGAAACTATATACGCTCTGCTTTCATTTTAATCCTTTCCTATATGCTTACGTCTTTGATTGTGTGTACATGTTTTGTTTTGTAAATGTATATAGTGGAATAAATATGCTTAAACCAACAATTTATTTCAAGGAAACACAATCATTATAATCAAAACTTTATACTGCTCATTATAGCTAGCTGGAACACATAAAAACAAACACAGAACTATTTCAAGAGCGAATGTTATCTAGAAACATGTTTATTTTCAGACATGTGGCATGACTAAGTAATGAACACCGTCAATAGCTTGTTTACCTTATGGTTGGTTAATATTTTATGGCACATGGTAATTCGTGGAAATTACCTAACTTACACTGGAAAGTAAAGATTACATTGCACCGGGCACCGGGTAGAATAGCCGACCTTCCGAAAGCCAACTGGATAACTTCCTCACTTAATGGTCAATGTCAAGTGTGGTTATGTTACTGCTGTGGAAGATATAGATGGGCAAACTTTGATAACTCTGGGAAGGCAGCTGAAGAATCCGATGCTCACATTGATCGGAAAAGCAATACATAATCTTCACCCATGTGCTGAATGGACTCAGTGGACTGAATGCAAAGCTACCAGAGTGAATTACTTTGGTTCCCGAAAGCGCAAACGACAATGTGGAATGGATGACGAAATGGATGGCGAGACAAGGAAGACAGAACAGGAATTAGGTATTTGTGAAGGAGGTGAAGTAACTGGTAGAGAATTTTGTTCAAATGGATAGAGCATGACGAAGAATGGGTTCTGTCTAAAGGTGTATGTCGAAAGGTTAAATCATTACGTTGCCGAGGCTCAGTGTGAACAAGATGGTGGTTACCTAATAAACATTGACTCTGAACTCAAGTACGAAGATGTGAAGAAACTCATTCTCAGTTTATCAGTTCCAATCGTACATCTTGGTGGTCGGCGTGCGAATTCCAGTTCGAACTGGGAATACAATTACGGGTCACAAAGTGGATTTTTCAAATGGTATTCTGGGTATCCTAAAGAAGAAGATCTCAACACATGTTTGGCATTTGAAGGTTTACATTGGTGGAATTTACACTGCACAAGAAAACATCCATTCCTCTGTGAACGACCTAATTGAATCGTCGTGTTCTTCATGTGTTTAAAAACAAAACAATCACCCACGCTAATATAGACATAGAATATATTATGCTTTGTTTACATCATCATATACTAGAGGACATAGAACACGCACACCTAATTGGTTAACTGCCCGCTGGCTATATAGCCCAAACATGGTGCTTCTGGAAACGTAAAGCCTGAACACACAAACAGACGGATATATTTACATGACCTGATTTGACATAAAGAGGTCAACATTAATGTTGTGGGTTATAATGATTGTTTCCTAATAGTTAAATGTTGGAACTATATTATATTTATCTTGCTTTGTGTTCTTGTTATAGGCATTGCATAGTTTATCATACAAGTTATGACATGACCACATCGACCACATGCATTGACATATTTCTCCAAAAATCAAATCGAACACAAGTTATGAACGATTACTCCCAATATCTATCTAATCACCACCTGGACCACAAGTTATGAACGATTACTCCCAATATCTAATCACCAACTCGACCACAAGTTATGAACGATTACTCCCAATATCTAATCAACACCTCGAACACAAGTTATGAAAGATTACTCCCAATATCTAATCACCACCTCGAACACAAGTTATGAACGATTTCTCCCAATATCTAATCACCACCTCGAACACACGTTATGAACGATTACTCCCAATATCTAATCACCACCTCGAACACAAGTTATGAACGATTACTCCCACTATCTAATCACCACCTCGAACACAAATTATGAACGATTACTCCCAATATCTAATCACCACCTCGAACACAAGTTATGAACGATTACTCCCAATATCTAATCACCACCTCGAACACAAGTTATGAACGATTACTCCCAATATATATCTAATCACCACCTCGACCACAAGTCATGAACGAGTTCTCCCAAAATCAGATTCGAGGTACACGTACGTTCGTATACAGATTCGAGGTACACATACGTTCGTATACAGATTCGGGGTACACGTACATTCGTATACAGTTTCAAAGTACACGTACGTTCGTATACAGATTCGAGGTACACGTACGTTTGTATACATATTCGAGGTACACGTACGTTCGTATGCAGATTCGAGGTACACGTACGTTCGTATACAGATTCGAGGTACACGTACTTTCGTATACTGAATTCACAACTGGTCATTACCTGAATGAATATTCCAAAACAAACATGGCGGCTTGACGTTCAATGAAGTTAATTCGAACCCTATGAATAAAATAAACCTTAGTGAGTTCCCAGGCAATACACGCAATACTCATACCACGTTCTATTTCCTGCTATTGTGGAAGTCGTGCTAGCGCAGTGCATGCGCGTTCGCTTCAGGTGCGAACGGTCCGGAGTTCGAGCCCCGCTGGAGCCGTTACGATTGTGCCCTTAGGGAAGGCATTTAAAGTCCACATTGCCTCTTCTCTCTCCTTCATGGCGATGTATTCCATGAATGAGGTCTCGAGAGTGATTAATATAAGTTGAAAGAACTTGTTTCGCAATCGAGCTAAACTTAATTTGTATATTGACCTCATTCCTGATGGAATCCATCGCCACGAGGGAGAGAGAAGAGGCGTGGAATTTAAATGCCTTGCCAAAGGGCACAATCGTAACGGCTCCAGCGGGGCTCGAACTCCGGACCTCCGGACCTTTCGCACCTAAAGCATCCACTACATCTAATCTTCGATGTTTTTTGATAAGCAATATTATGTTTGAGCCAACTATTCAGCAATTTAATCTTTTTATTTCTTTTTCTCAGCATCCAATTTCACCACACAATCAGTAATTATATATACTTGCCAAGTTGATGTAATAAGTTGAATTCTCGGGAAATGGAAGGCGCACGTTAAAGCGACATTACATTGCAAAAACCAATTTTTTGAAATAAAATGCATCTGTTCCCGTATAA
Source organism: Archivesica marissinica (assembly GCA_014843695.1). Lineage (NCBI taxonomy): Eukaryota > Metazoa > Mollusca > Bivalvia > Venerida > Vesicomyidae > Archivesica > Archivesica marissinica. The sequence continues at coordinate 54,669,775 of CM026401.1, forward strand.
ATGCATAGCTACTACACATTCTTCTGAATACATTCGAAAAATAACATTGAATCAATAAACAGTTTTTTGGTATACAAGCTTTCAAAAGTGAAAGTAGAATTTCATATAACTGAGATTGGAGTCAATACTAAACACGCGATTCTTTCGATTAGAGGTAATTTAGCTAAGAGCAGTCTACAAATAATAGGCACACATGTGAGATATCACCGTAAATATGTGCCATACCTCGAGTTATTCAGGATATACGCATTGCATTACGCATGAATGTCGACCCTATTTACATTATATTGTTATGTCAACAAACCGTATATATACGACGTTTGTTTATCTGTTGAAATACTCAGTTTTTGAGGCAAATATTTGGAAAAGAATTATACCATATAATAGCAAATTACATTCTGCAGACATTTGCATTCCATTTAGATGTTTGGGGGATAGTGCAATGATACAGACAGAGACCCATTCCAAAGTCTCCTCTGGTTCTGTTACGTGCACGGTGTAAAGCACCGACACGAGACCTCGGTTTAAAGTCCCATCTGAAAGATTGTTAATTGTATCGGGTTCAGACGGGGGATCGAAGTGGATTAGGTTAAACATTAAACGCAGGTTGGTATGGTGCGTTAGCAAAGGAGTTTACTATACATTCTAAGTGCTAACTGACTGATTTCCAAATCCAAGTCATTTGAAGCTGCAGCCGAGAATAGGGCGTGCAATTAACATACTAAGCTAGTTAATTATTTTAAGCTTGATATTGATTGCAAATATTAATTACTTCTTTGCAATAGTATCAGGAATATACTAGTATACAGACACTTACTAGCTTACGTCTATTGTGTGTGTTTCGGAATACCTATAAACGTACATGTTATATTTCGGCATGATCATGAAAGATTTAAGCGTGGTAAAGATCGTCCTATGTCTGATAGCAGTGTTTGGTGTCAATTGTTCCACTGTGTCTGAGAGTAATGGCACTTCTGCTGACGATATTGATGGAACTACTTTAATTCAGATGGGGAGAAAACTGCATAAACCCATGCTAACATTGCTCGGACTGGTGATACGGAATGTCCACCCGTGTGCAGAATGGACTCAGTGGACGAAATGCGAAGCCACAGGAAAGAATTACTTTGGAAAACGCACACGAACAAGACAATGCGGAGTAGATTCTGAGATGAACGACGGAAGCAGAAAGACAGAGATGGGTTCGGAGACAGACGTTGGAGCCAGAAAGACAGAGACAGATTTAGGTATTTGCGAAGGTTTCTGTTCCAAAGACTATAACTTGACGGCGAGTGGTTTCTGTTTGAAGCTCTATGTCACGAAGAAATCCAACGACGATGCGGAGACACAATGTCAAGCCGATGGGGGACACATTATTAACATTGAAACAGAAATTAAGTACAAGGACGCTTTAAATATGCTAACAGGATATACACCAAACATCTACATTGGAGGCCGACGCACAGATGTCAGTTCAGCTTGGGAGTATAAATATGGTTCGCAAGATGGCTATGTGAAGTGGCATAGTGGACATCCTATTAATGCAGCAATGAAATTGTGCTTGGCTTTCAGCAGCACACGACATTGGTACGATCGTACCTGCTCGAGCGGATTAGGTTTTATGTGCGAACAGACTACCTAAACGTCACACTCAATGTTTGTCTTGTTGTTTTTAATTATACAAATTTATTTTATCTCGATTGCGAAACAAGTTCTTACTACTTATATAAACCACTCTCGATACCTCATTCCTGATGTAATCGATCGCCACGAAGGCGAGAGAAGAGGCACTGTGGAACTTAAATTCCTTGCCTAAGGGTGCACCTGTAACGGCTCCAGCTGGGCTCGAACACGAACATGTGCTAACAGCATTCATAGTGTCGGTAATCAGTTACTAATAGACCCCTTGGCTATTGCGATTATTTATGCTTGTAATGTATATGTCAGTCATTTATAGTTTATTTCAGTTTATTTTATTAAATTCCAGTAGGTTTTCAAGCCCATGAGGACATACATGCATATTATATACAGTTAGCGAACAGTGCAAACATAAAGCATACATTTTATGCAAATGAGCTCCCACAGCCATTTATATTTATATCTATGTGTAAATACATGTAATATTTATCTGATATGTGTCTTATAATTAAACCAAAACGTTTCTATATTTATAACACGGAGACGGTCAAAAGACGCAACAAAACACAAAACCAAACATACAAAATTAAAGTTGTTGCAAAGTTTTATATTTGTATAACATGGCCGATCAATAAACACTTCGTACCCATATTCATTACTAAAAGTTAAGTATTATAAATTAAATTTTACATGTGGTCATATTTGTAAATCAGAACGCATCCATTTATTTAATTCAGAGCGGCATTGTAGATTAATAATATTACATGACATATACGTAGATTCAATAATTAAATTGCATTCAACTTTCCAATCACATGAGAACACACATAATATAACATAAATAGTATGTATGCTAGCACAAACATATAGAAAACATACGCATTTATAACTGTGCGTAATTGCTATTTTCTCCCAATTATAGCGAAAATAATTCTCCATTTTATCTTAATCGTAATGATAAATGCCATCTATAGACGTGTCACTATAATAACATAATTCTCCATTTTTATCTTAATCGTAATGATAAATGCCATCTATAGACGTGTCACTATAATAAAATAATTATATATCTATTCTCACACGAAAAAGAAAGTGTGCACTTGGTTAGAAGGACAATTTTATACTTATATATAGAAGCAATAAATAGTCAAATTTAGTATCAAAATGTGCGAAAAATATATTGGCTTCACGATGTTTTACTTTTAATTTAAACTTTGATAATTATCAGAACACTGTTTTACGTGTGAATATAAGTATATAATTTCCCCTCTAACCAAGTGCACACTTTCTGTTTCGTATGAATATAAGTATATAATTACCCCTCTAACTAAGTGCACACTTTCTGTTTCATGTGAATATAAGTATATAATTTCCCCTCTAACCAAGTGCATAATTTCCCCTCTAACCAAGTGCACACTTTCTGTTTCGTGTGAATTTAAATATATAATTTCCCCTCTAACCAAGTGCACACTTTCTGTTTCGTGTGAATATAAATTATATAATTTCCCCTCTAACCAAGTGCACACTTTCTGTTTCGTGTGAATATAAGTATATAATTTCCCCTCTAACCAAGTGCACACTTTCTGTTTGGTGTGAATATAAGTATATAATTTCCCCTCTAACCAAGTGCACACTTTCTGTTTCGTGTGAATATAAGTATATAATTTCCCCTCTAACCAAAATTTCCCCTCTAACCAAGTGCACACTTTCTGTTGTGTGAATATAAGTATATAATTTCCCCTCTAACCAAGTGCACACTTTCTGTTTCGTGTGAATATAAGTATATAATTTCCCCTCTAACCAAGTGCACACTTTCTGTTTCGTGTGAATATAAGTATATAATTTCCCCTCTAACCAAGTGCACACTTTCTGTTTCGTGTGAATATAAGTATATAATCCCCTCTAACCAAGTGCACACTTTCTGTTTCGTGTGAATATAAGTATATAATTTCCCCTCTAACCAAGTGCACACTTTCTGTTTCGTGTGAATATAAGTATATAATTTCCCCTCTAACCAAGTGCACACTTTCTGTTTCGTGTGAATATAAGTATATAATTTCCCCTCTAACCAAGTGCACACTTTCTGTTTCGTGTGAATATAAGTATATAATTTCCCCTCTAACCAAGTGCACACTTTCTGTTTCGTGTGAATATAAGTATATAATTTCCCCTCTAACCAAGTGCACACTTTCTGTTTCGTGTGAATATAAGTATATAATTTCTCCTCTAACCAAGTGCATACTTTCTGTTTCGTGTGAATATAAGTATATAATTTCCCCTCTAACCAAGTGCACACTTTCTGTTTGGTGTGAATATAAGTATATAATTTCCCCTCTAACCAAGTGCACACTTTCTGTTTCGTGTGAATATAAGTATATAATTTCCCATCTAACCAAGTGCACACTTTCTGTTTCGTGTGAATATAGTTAAGTGATGTTAATTGTCGAACAATTACTTCCATATTTATGTCAGCGCCTCTTTCGCGCCTGAAGCGAACGCGCTACCACTGCGCAAGGTATATGTCTGTTATCTAGACGCCCGCCAAGCGTTTGATATCGTATAGCATGATGACCTTTTATATAAGGTGTTGGAATCTAGAATTGATCAAACCTCATTTGGTTCATTCCTTCAAATGTACAAATCTATGCGCAACCACACTTTTATTTCCGACTGGTTTGACGTAACACAGGGTGTGCGTCAAGGAGGCAAATGTTCACCTTTCCTGTATCTGTTATTCATAAATGTCCTAATTCGCAAACTTGAGAACAGTGATTTAGGTATTTGTGTTTATAATATGAATATAAAACAGCCCTACAGCTGCAGACAACATGTTCTTAGTGTCATTTTCCAAACAAGGTCTGGAAAATATACTGTCATTATGCTATGACTACACGAGGAAAGGTCTGTATAATCCATCGAAATGTGCCATCATTGTATTTAATGAATCCAAATCCGATTACCTTAAACACTCAAGGACTTTTCACTTTGATCCTCAGATTATTGAGGAAGTAGAACAAAATGTACACCTAGGGATGATCTGCGATAAGTACATGACTGTGTGCGACTCTATGCGCATAGCAAATACAAAACTAAGAGGAAGTCTTCTTAGTATAATGAACAATGGAATTACCCAGAATGCTATGCGTCCCGTCTCCTGGGCAACTATATACAAATCGGTAGTGCACTCATATACTCATGTCCGGAAACTGAACATCTCAGAACTGCCCTATGGACAACTGAAATTGATCAAGCAGGAATAAACACATATTATTGCCTCATTTCAAAGGATCATATTACCCAAATCTGTGATTTGCTGTTAGGTATGTCTACTTATGAACTTAGTGTTAACATTTGAGTTCCTGTTTACACCGTAAGTTTCGTGTCGGTAAGGTGTACTCTCGGGATCCGAGATTATAGTTACATCAATGTTTTGATTTTATTTTGCTAGGTTGTAAATTCGTGTCACAATGTAGCATATCTGCTATATGGTTTTTCGTGTTGTTTGTTTTTGTAATTACATGTATAGTGTTTAATTACGTGATATAACAATGATTGTTTGTATTCAATAATAGTTGTAATATTATAAATATATCTGTATTATACATGTATGTGATAGCTCTCCTATACTGGAGGGTAATAAAGAATATATCTATCTATCTGTTTAGACATTAATTTCAATTAGAAAATATCTTGACATTATACTAGAACCTAAATTTAGATTCCTCAAAACTTTATTTCTTGTAAAACGTGAAGCAAGTTTTAACAACTTATATTAATCACTCTCGTTGGCGCTGTTGAAAGCGTAAATGTGGTCATTGGTGAGGGAGGAACGCGGAGAAAACCCACCTGTCCGATCTGGCGACCACCGTACCATCGCACATCCTTCCCGGTCTGGCATTGGTGAGAATCGAGCGCGCTAACCACTGTGCTACTCGGACAGCCTAAAGGATTAGAATGAAAGACATAGTCTTATATAATTATTTACCTCTAAACTGGTACGTGTGGGACATAGTAATTCACATTGTACTGACATAAGTCGAAAATAAACATATCACATTACTACCACAAGTCCTACATGTCATCCTATAACTACACATCTACATCCATAGTAACATCTTACCGGAACTTACTGATACACATATCACTTATCACTCCCGTGAGCCCCACTGCTATTGTTATGTTAAGCAACTGGTTATACAGCAAGGTATTTGACACTGGAATAAAATAGATTCGAAATGTATTTTTATAGACGTGACTATTCATTCCTGTGTATCCATAGTAACATCTTACCGGAACCTACTGATACACAACTCATCACTCCCATGAGCCCCACTGCTATTGCTATGCGCAATTGGTTATACAGTCAAACCTGTCTTAAGCAGCCAGCCAAGGGAGTCAGAGAAAGTGGCTGCTTAGCACAGGCGGCTGCTTAATAGAGGTCAAATATATAATAAAAAACCCGATTGGGAATCTAGAAACTGGCTGCTTAATACAGGTTGGTTGCTTAATAGAGGTGACCACTAACACAGGTTTGACTGTACATCAATATATTCGAAATGTATTTTTACAGACGAGACTTGATATGGCCAGAACCCACACAACTCAGTTAGTAGAGGTAGATAGATAGACCCCACGACATTACATTGGAGGAAGATACGTGTGCATATTAAGTGTGCATATCAAGCGTGCATATTAAACGTGCATATTAAGAGTGCATATTAAGCGTGCATATTAAGCGTGCATATTAAGTGTGCATATTAAGTGTGCATATTAAGTGTGCATATTAAGTGTGCATATTAAGCGTGCATATAAAGTGTGCATATTAAGTGTGCATATTAAGTGTGCATATTAAGCGTGTATATTAAGTGTGCATATTAAGTGTGCATATTAAGCGTGCATATTAAGCGTGCATATTAAGCGTGCCTATTAAGCGTGCATATTAAGCGTGCATATTAAGTGTGCATATTAAGCGTGCATATTAAGTGTGCATATTAAGTGTGCATATTAAGTGTGCATATTAAGTGTGCATATTAAGTGTACATATTAAGGGTGCATAGTAAGTGTGCATAATAAGTATGAATATTAAGCGTGCATATTAAGTGTGCATATTAAGTGTGCATATTAAGCGTGCATATTAAGTTTGCATATTAAGTTTGCATATTAAGTGTGCATATTAAGTGTGCATATTAAGTGTGCATATTAAGTGTGCATATTAAGTGTGCATATTAAGTGTGCATATTAAGTGTGTATATTAAGCGTGCATATTAAGCGTGCATATTAAGTGTGCATATTAAGTGTGCATATTAAGCGTGCATATTAATTGTGATTATTAAGTGTGCATATTAAGCGTGCATATTAAGTGTGCATATTAAGTGTGCATATTAAGTGTGCATATTAAGTGTGTATATTAAGTGTGCATATTAAGCGTGCATATTAAGTTTGCATATTAAGTAAGCATATTAAGCGTGTATATTAAGTGTGCATATTATTGTGCATATTAAGCGTGCATATTAAGTGTGCATATTAAGCGTGCATATTAAGTGTGCATATTAAGTGTGCATATTAAGCGTGCATATTAAGTGTGCATATTAAGTGTGCATATTAAGTGTGCATATTAAGTGTGCATATTAAGCGTGCATATTAAGTGTGCATATTAAGTGTGCATATTATTGTGCATATTAAGTTTGCATATTAAGCGTGATAATGCAACAATTCCAGGAACAAGAGTTGCGTGCTGTTATTACATTGTCCAGCATTGTAGTATGGTAGTTATTACATTGTCCAGCACTGTAGTATGGTAGTTATTACATTGTCCAGCACTGTAGTATGGTAGTTATTACATTGTCCAGCACTGTAGTATGGTAGTTATTACATTGTCCAGCACTGTAGTATGGTAGTTAGCTAGTAATTAGGACAGGTATCCACTGGTTAGTTTGTGCATACATATTTGATTTAGCTCGATGGCGAAACAAGTTCTTAGAACGTATAATAATCACTATCGAGACCTCATTCCTGATGGAATATATCGCCACGAGGGAGCGAGAATAGGCAACGTGGAACTTAAATGCCTTGCATAAGGGCACAATCGTAACGGCTCCAATGAGGCTCGAACTCCAGACATTTCGCACCAATGACTTTTCCAATGGTTAAGCATAAATATGATATCAGTGTATAACTGTATCCAGGCTTTGAGCAACTGGGTCCAGGAACATCAGTAAATTTAACGGCCAACCGTAAATATTACAAGAAGGGGTGCACGAGGTACTTGACATATAAGTAACATTAACCCTTTCCTTCATAGAGATTTAGGTTAATATACTATTATATCTCCATACACACGATAGCCATTTAGCTATCATGCAGTGGATAGGTAGTCGCCATATCTATCCCACCTCTATAGATATTACTGGGACTACATGAGATTTAGGTTAATATACTATTATATCTCCATACACACGATAGCCATTTAGCTATCATGCCGTGGATAAGTAGTCACCATACCTATCCCATCTCCATAGATATTACTGGAACTTCATATAGATTTAGGATAATATACTATTATATCTCCATACAAACGACAGCCATTTAGCTATCATGCAGTGGATAAGTAGTCGCCATATCTATCCAACCTCCATAGATATTACTGGGACTTCATATAGATTTAGGTTAATATACTATTATATATCCATACAAACGACAGCCAGTTAGCTATCATGCAGTGGATTAGTAGTCACCATATCTATTCCACCTCCATAGATATTACTGGGACTTCATAGAGTTAGGTTAATATAATATTATATCTCCATACAAACGACAGCCATTTAGCTATCATGCAGTGTATAAGTAGTCGCCATATCTATCCAACCTCCATATATATTACTGGGACTTCATAGAGATTTAGATTAATATACTATTATATCTCCATACAAACGACAGCCATTTAGCTATCATGCAGTGGATAAGTAGTCGCCATATCTATCCCACCTCCATAGATATTACTGGGACTTCATAGAGATTTAGATTAATATACTATTATATCTCCATACAAACGACAGCCATTTAGCTATCATGCAGTGGATAAGTAGTCGCCATATCTATCCAACCTCCATAGATATTACTGGGACTACATATAGATTTAGGTTAATATACTATTATATATCCATACAAACGACAGCCAGTTAGCTATCATGCAGTGGATTAGTAGTCACCATATCTATCCCACCTCCATAGATATTACTGGGACTTCATAGAGTTAGGTTAATATAATATTATATCTCCATACAAACGACAGCCATTTAGCTATCATGCAGTGTATAAGTAGTCGCCATATCTATCCAACCTCCATATATATTACTGGGACTTCATAGAGATTTAGATTAATATACTATTATATCTCCATACAAACGACAGCCATTTAGCTATCATGCAGTGGATAAGTAGTCGCCATATCTATCCCACCTCCATAGATATTACTGGGACTTCATAGAGATTTAGGTTAATATACTATTATATCTCCATACAAACGACAGCCATTTAGCTATCATGCAGTGGATAAGTAGTGGCCATATATATCCCACTTCCATAGATATTACTGGGACTTCATAGAGATTTAGGTTAATATACTATTATATATCCATACAAGCGACAGCCATTTAGGTATCATGCAGTGGATAAGTAGTGGCCATATCTATCCCACTTCCATAGATATTACTGGGACTTCATAGAGATTTAGGTTAATATACTATTATATCTCCATACAAACGAAAGCCATTTAGCTATCATGCAGTGGATAAGTAGTGGCCATATATATCCCACTTCCATAGATATTACTGGGACTTCATAGAGATTTAGGTTAATATACTATTATATATCCATACAAGCGACAGCCATTTAGGTATCATGCAGTGGATAAGTAGTGGCCATATCTATCCCACTTCCATAGATATTACTGGGACTTCATAGAGATTTAGGTTAATATACTATTATATCTCCATACAAACGACAGCCATTTAGCTAGCATGCAGTGGATAAGTAGTCGCCATATCTATCCCACTTCCACAGATATTACTGGAAGTACACGAGATTCTGGCCTTTATTATGAACATTGGTTTGGCTACTACATTGTCAATGTATGTCGTATTGGTAATGGCGTCAAGAGGTGCTTCTATGAGGGAAAGGGTTATGAACATTGGTTTGGCTACTACATTGTCAATGTATGTCGTATTGGTAATGGCGTCAAGAGGTGCTTCTATGAGGGAAATGGTTAAATGAACATTGGTTTGGCTACTATATTGTCAATGTATGTCGTATTGGTAATGGCGTCAAGAGGTGCTTCTATCAGGGAAATCATTATGCCTTTAGTTTAAAAGTATTTCCGTCGTCGTATGACCAGATCGGCTGCATAAGGCTATCCCGTCAACTATCTCATTTAGAAATTATTAAATAGATATATAGTTTTTATTCCACAATAAGATGAGATACATGTACATAATAAACACAGTCAATTAACAATAAAATGACAATTTTACAGACATCTTCGTTCATTGGCCGAAGCCGGAGTTACGGCGTTTATTTTTAGACGGTCTCCGATCGCATTTGACAGGCAGATTAGGATAATTACACTGTTGAGAAAATGTTCGATGACGCTTGACCGCTCATCGTCCCGGGTCAAAGTTGACCCACTACGTATTTTCACCAAGAGTCAAACAAGCGTCTTTACTGATTTCCATGCGTCAAAACCCGGGAGCTCGGGTCAAATGAACGCCCTGATGATAATAATAAACACAGTCAATTAACAAGAAAATGAAAATCTGAGAGGGAACATATTAGTTTTATACACTACATACTGACACCAAAAAGAAACTGTGAACTTGCCTTAGATGTAAAATTTATATACTTTTAGGGAGGAAAAAATAGGCAAATTTGAACGCCTACTTGCTTATTAATGGATAAATTAGTGCAATGTTTGATGGGTTATTTTCTTCACTCATGATAGTAAAATTCATAATTCTAAAATTTGTAAGGAAAACGTAACGCTCAATATAAAAGTGCACAGGTTTTTATGGTGTTAGTATATAGTATAATATATGAATATACATTAATAGCTAGTCTTCAGAGAACTGCAGCCAGTCTGCACGACACAATCCCATCTCAGACAATACGTATCCGGTTAACATGATTTACCCCACCATGATATCAACACACATACTTGGTGTTATACAGTCAGTCAATGAGACGATTTGTTATCATTTTTTCAGCTAATATTCTTAGAGAATATTTCTTACACGGTATTAATGGTCTTCTCGCAATTGGCGTTATTTGTGGAGAGACAATACCTCATTCTAGATAATATAGTGTTTATTTTAAGCAACAGTTTAATTCATTGTATAGTCAAACCTGTTTTTAGCAGCCAGCCAATGGAATCACAGAGAGTGGCTGCTTAGCACAAATGCCTGCTTAATAGATGTCAAATATGTAATAAAATAATATATTGGGAATCTGGAAACTGGCTGCTTAATGCAGGTTGGTTGCTTAATAGAGGTCACATATGTAATAAAATAACATATTAGGAATCTGGAAACTGGCTGCTTAATGCAGATTGGTTGCTTAATAGAGGTCACATATGTAATAAAATAACATATTAGGAATCTGGAAACTGGCTGCTTAATGCAGGTTGGTTGCTTAATAGAGGTCAAACATGTAATAAAACAACATATTAGGAATCTAGAAACTGGCTGCTTAATGCAGGTTGGTTGCTTTATAGAGGTCACATATGTAATAAAATAACATATTAGGAATCTTGAAACTGGCTGCTTAATGCAGGTTGGTTGCTTAATGGAGGTCAAATATGAAAAAAATAACATATTAAGAATCGGGAAACTGGCTGCTTAATGCAGGTTGGTTGCTTAATAGAGGTCAAATATGCAATAAAATAACATATTAGGAATATGGAAACTGGCTGCTTAATGCAGGTTGGTTGCTTAATATAGGTCAAATATGTAATAAAACAACATATTAGGAATCTGGAAACTGGCTACTTAATGCAGGTTGGTTGCTTAATAGAGGTCAAATATGAAATAAAATAACATATTAGTAATATGGAAACTGGCTGCTTAATGCAGGTTGGTTGCTTAATATTGGTCAAATATGTAATAAAACAACATATTAGGAATCTGGAAACTGGCTGCTTAATGCAGGTTGGTTGCTTAATAGAGGTCAAATATGAAATAAAATAACATATCAGGAATCTGGAAACTGGCTGCTTAATGCAGGCTGGTTGCTTAATAGAGGTGACGACTAACATGTTTGGATGTATATACACACTCATAATATGTGTACACATACACGCATGATTGAGGAGAAAGCAAACTTGCTTCTATGCATACAGCTTTCGTAACACATATGTTGTTAATACATCAACCTCTTTGGTGCAACTGGGATATTTAAAAACACAGCTTAATCAATCATCATCTTCATCATTAATTAGCAATTCGATCCGCATATGGAAAGTTCGCAATGGAACCAGTTTCAACTGGTGTGCTATTACATGTCAGTGCGTGCCTACAGGAAGGCATCGACTTCATATAATTGAATGCATCAGATTACATTCACACAGAAGCTCCCAATAAAACCAGTTGTGTATTGCACGTCCGTACGTCCATGCTTGAAGTCATGAACTAACATTCACACAGAAGCTCGCAATAAAACCAGTTGTGTATTGCACGTCCATACGCCAATGCTTGAAGTCATGAACTAACATTCACACAGAAGCTCGCAATAAAACCAGTGGTGTATTGCACGTCAGTACGTCCATGCTTCAAGTAATGAACTAATATTCACACAGAAGCTCGCAATAAAACCAGTTGTGTATTGCACATCAGTACGCCTGAAGTCATGAACTGACATTCACACAGAAGCTCGTAATACAATCAGTTGAATTGATGTACAATGTATATTGCACGTCAGTACGTGCATACTTGAAGTCATGAACTGACATTCACACAGACGCCCGAAATACAATCAGTTGAATTGATGTATATTGCACGTTAGAACGTACGTGCATACTTGAAGTCATGGACTGACATTCACATACAGAAGCCCGTCATACCATCAGTTGAATTGATGTATATTGCACGTTAGAACGTACGTGCATACTTGAAGTCATGAACTGACATTCACACAGACGCCCGAAATACAATCAGTTGAATTGATGTATATTGCACGTTAGAACGTACGTGCATACTTGAAGTCATGGACTGACATTCACATACAGAAGCCCGTCATACCATCAGTTGAATTGATGTATATTGCACGTTAGAACGTACGTGCATACTTGAAGTCATGAACTGACATTCTCATATAAGCTCACAATAAAACGAGTTTAATCGATGTATAGTACAGGCCAGTACCACATGCCTACTTGGAGGCATTTAGTGACGTTCGCAAATGGCCGCCTCTATGAGCCAATAGGCGCTCGGACATTTCCCGCCACAATTGCAAGAACATGTTTAAATTAAACTAATATTTCACACTTTTTACATTTCTGTATAATTTCAAAGGATTATTAGTTAAAGCTATGATGGTTAGATTTCGGTGTAAAATACTGCATATCAAGAGAGAGTATTGGCTTAGTTTAAACAATATTTTATTCAAGAATAGTTGCAATAGCACAGTTAGGATTGGGGGAAAAGTTACATACTTATATAGTAACTTGTTATATTATAGTGACTGGGTGCTCTGGTGGTGACTATGTGCTCTGGTAGTGACTGGGTGCTCTCGTAAGGCCTGGGTGCTCTGGTAGTGACTGGTTGCTCTGGTAGTGACTGGGTGCTCTGGTAGTGACTGGGTGCTCTGGTAGTGACTGGGTGCTCTGGTAGTGACTGGGTGCTCTGGTAGTGACTGGGTGCTCTGGTAGTGACTGTGTGCTCTGGTAGTGACTAGGTGCTCTGGTAGTGACTGGGTGCTCTGGTAGTGACTAGGTGCTCTGGTAGTGACTGGGTGCTCTGGTAGTGAATGGGTGCTCTGGTAGTGACTGGGTGCTCTGGTAGTGAATGGGTGCTCTGGTAGTGACTGGGTGATCTGGTAGTGACTGGGTGCTCTGGTAGTGACTGGGTGCTCTGGTAGTGACTGTGTGCTCTGGTAGTGACTAGGTGCTCTGGTAGTGACTGGGTACTCTGGTAGTGACTGGGTGCTCTGGTAGTGACTGGGTGCTCTTGTAGTGCCTGGGTGCACTGGTAGTGCCTGGGTGCTCTGGTAGTGCATGGGTGCTCTGGTAGTGACTAGGTGCTCTAGTAGTGACTAGGTGCTCTGGTAGAGACTGGGTGCTCTGGTAGTGACTAGGTGCTCTGGTAGTGCCTGTGTGCTCTGGTAGTGACTGGGTGCTCTGGTTGTGACTGGGTGCTCTGGTAGTGACTAGGTGCTCTGGTAGTGACTGGGTACTATGGTAGTGACTGGGTGCTCTGGTAGTGACTAGGTGCTCTGGTAGTGACTGGGTACTCTGGTAGTGACTGGGTGCTCTGGTAATGATTGGGTGCTATAGTAGTGCATGGGTGCTCTCGTAGTGACTAGGGGATCTGGTAGTGACTAGGTGCTCTGGTAGAGACTGGGTGCTATGGTAGTGACTAGGTGCTCTGGTAGTGACTGGGTGCTCTGGTAGTGACTAGGTGCTCTGGTAGTGACTGTGTACTCTGGTAGTGACTGGGTGCTCTGGTAGTGACTGGGTGCTCTGGTAGTGACTGGGTGCTCTGGTAGTGACTGGGTGCTCTGGTAGTGACTGGGTGCTCTGGTAGTGACTGGGTGCTCTCGTAGTGACTGTGTGCTCTGGTATTGACTGAGTGCTCTAGTAGTGCCTGTGTGCTCTTGTAGTGACTAGGTGCTCTGGTATTGACTAGGTGCTCTGGTAGTGAATGGAGGCTCTGGTAGTGAATGGATGCTCTGGTAGTGACTAGGTGCTCTGGTAGTGACTGGGTGCTCTGGTAGTGACTGGGTGCTCTGGTTGTACCTGTGTGCTCTTGTAGGGACTAGGTGCTCTGGTATTGACTAGGTGCTCTGGTAGTGAATGGGTGCTCTGGTAGTGCCTGGGTGCTCTGGTAGTGACTGGGTGCTCTGGTAGTGTTTGGGTGCTCTGGTAGTGAATGGGTGCTCTGGTAGTGAATGTGTGCTCTGGTAGTGACTAGGTGCTCTGGTGGTGCATGGGTGCTCTGGTATAGCCTGGGTGCTCTGGTAGTGAATGGGTGCTCTGGTAGTGCCTGGGTGCTCTAGTAGTAAATGGGTGCTCTGTTAGTACATGGGTGCTCTGGTAGTGACTATGTGCTCTGGTAGTGACTGTGTGCTCTGGTAGTGAATGGGTGCTCTAGTAGTGCCTGGGTGCTCTTGTAGTAAATGGGTGTTCTGGTAGTGCATGGGTGCTCTGGTAGTGACTGGGTGCTCTGGTAGTGAATGGGTGCTCTTGTAGTGACTGGGTGCTCTGATAGTGCCTGTATGCTCTGGTAGTGAATGGGTGCTCTGGTAGTGACTGGGTGCTCTGATAGTGCCTGGGTGCTCTGGTAGTGACTGGGTGCTCTGGTAATGAATGGGTGCTCTGGTAGTGACTGTGTGCTCTGGTAGTAAGTGGGTGCTCTGGTAGTACATGGGTGCTCTGGTAGTGACTGTGTGCTCTGGTAGTGACTGGGTGCTCTTGTAGTGAATGGGTGCTCTGGTAGTGCATGGGTGCTCTAGTAGTGACTGGGTGCTCTGGTAGTGACTGGGTGCTCTGGTAGTGCCTGGGTGCTCTGGTAGTGAATGGGTGCTCTGGTAGTGCCTGGATACTCTAGTAGTAAATGGGTGCTCAGGTAGTGCATGGGTGCTCCGGTAGTGACTGGGTGCTCTGGTAGTGAATGGGTGCTCTGATAGTGCCTGGGTGCTCTGGTAGTGACTGAGTGCTCTTGTACTGACTGAGTGCTCTTGTAGTGACTGGGTGCTGTGGTAGTCACTGAGTGCTCTTGTAGTGCCTGGGTACTCTGGTAGTGACTGAGTGCTCTTGTAGTGACTGAGTGCTCTTGTAATGACTGGGTGCTCTGGTAGTGACTGTAGTGACTGGGTGCTCTGGTAGTGAATGGGTACTCTGGTAGTGACTGGGTGCTCTGGTAGTGACTGGGTGCTCTGGTAGTGACTAGATGCTCTAGTAGTGCCTTGATACTCTGGTAGTGAATGGATGCTCTGGTAGTGCCCGTGTGCTCTGGTAGTGAATGGGTGCTCTGGTAGTGAATGGGTGCTCTGGTAGTGACTGGGTGCTCTGATAGTGAATGGGTGCTCTGGTAGTGAATGGGTGCTCTGGTAGTGAATGGGTGCTCTCGTAGTGAATGGGTACTCTTGTAGTGACTGGGTGCTCTGATAGTGCCTGTATTCTCTGGTAGTGAATGGGTGCTCTGGTAGTGACTGGGTGCTCTGATAGTGCCTGGGTGCTCTGGTAGTGACTGGGTGCTCTGTTAGTGACTGTGTGGTCTGGTAGTAAATGGGTGCTCTGGTAGTACATGGGTTCTCTGGTAGTGACTGTGTGCTCTGGTAGTGACTGGGTGCTCTTGTAGTGAATGGGTGCTCTGGTAGTGCCTGGGTGCTCTAGTAGTAAATGGGTGTTCTGGTAGTGCATGGGTGCTCTGGTAGTGACTGGGTGCTCTGGTAGTGAATGGGTGATCTTGTTGTGACTGGGTGCTCTGATAGTGACTGTGTGCTCTGGTAGTGACTGGGTGCTCTGGTAATGACTGGGTGCTCTGGTAGTGCCTGGGTGCTCTGGTAGTGAATGGGTGCTCTGGTAGTAAATTGGTGCTCTAGTAGTGCCTGGGTGCTCTGGTAGTGAATGGGTGCTCTGGTAGTGCCTGGGTGCTCTAGTAGTAAATGGGTGCTCTGGTAGTGCATGGGTGCTCCGGTAGTGACTGGGTGCTCTGGTAGTAAATGGGTGCTCTGATATTGCCTGGGTGCTCTGGTAGTGACTGAGTGCTCTTGTACTGACTGAGTGCTCTTGTAGTGACTGGGTGCTCTGGTAGTGACTGAGTGCTCTTGTAGTGCCTGGGTACTCTGGTAGTGACTGAGTGCTCTTGTAGTGACTGAGTGCTCTTGTAGTGACTGGGTGCTCTGGTAGTGAATGGGTGCTCTGGTAGTGACTGTAGTGACTGGGTGATCTGGTAGTGAATGGGTACTCTGGTAGTGACTGGGTGCTCTGGTTGTGACTGGGTGCTCTGGTAGTGACTGGATGCTCTAGTAGTGCCTTGATACTCTGGTAGTGAATGGGTGCTCTGGTAGTGCCCGTGTGCTCTGGTAGTGAATGGGTGCTCTGGTAGTGAATGGGTGCTCTGGTAGTGACTGGGTGCTCTGATAGTGAATGGGTGCTCTGGTAGTGAATGGGTGCTCTCGTAGTGAATGTGTACTCTGGTTGTGAATGGGTGCTCTGCTAGTGCCTTGGTACTCTGGTAGTGAATGGGTGCTCTGGTAGTGACTGGGTGCTCTGGTAGTGACTGGGTGCTCTGGTAGTGACTGGGTGCTCTGGTAGTGACTGTGTACTCTGGTAGTGACTTGGTGCTCTGGTAGTGACTGGGTGCTCTGGTAGTGACTGGGTGCTTTGGTAGTGATTGGGTGCTCTGGTAGTACCTGGGTGCTCTGGTAGTGACTGGGTGCTCTGGTAGTGAATGGGTGCTCTGGTAGTGACTGGGTGCTCTGGTAGTGAATGGGTGCTCTGATAGTGCCCGAGTGCTCATGTAGTGACTGGTTACTCTGGTAGTGAATGGGTGCTCTGGTAGAGAATGTGTGCTCTGGTAGTGACTGGGTGGCATTTGTAAACATTCATTGATATGGCCTAAACATTTGTTTGTATAGTTTCAAGGCTATTGTGTACCATAGTGTTTTAAAAACAATTAAAACGTAACACATTTGCTTTTGATGGATTCCATCCGGAATGAGGTATCGATAGTGATTGCTAGAAGTTGTATGAACTTGTTTCGCAATCAAGCTAAATTAATTTGTATAATCTAAGTATGTTATAAGAACTTGTTTCGCAATCAAGCTAAATTAATTTGTATAAACTAAGTATGTTTAAATTTACATGGTATTTTTAATTTTAATTGGGACAGACTGTGCATGGGCGAAAACTAATCCAAGCTTGTTAGTTTCATATGGTAATAATAAGTATCGTTTAATCATATCCTTATTGCAAAACAATAATATGTCATATACACACATATACCATCCATAGCATGAACATGCAAATGGTTTGGGCTACACGTTTTAACAACATTAGACAACGACCGGCACCAATAAGTATTACTTGGCAACATTAAACTGAGACTCATTAATCTCCGCCAAAGCCTTCATAAGTTTCCGTGAACTAGTGCGGCGTCCGTGGTCCAGTGGTAGAGCGTCGGATTTGGAATCGAACGGTCCCGTGTTCGATACTCGGCCAGGCCACGTATGTAGTGCCATTGAGCAAGGCACCTCACACACATTGCTTAGTACTGGTTAATCGCTTAGGTCGGCTAAGCCTGCCCAGGAAACATGTCTAAGTCCCCGCGAGGGGTTTGACATTAAAGGAACATACATACTACGACCAGGACATACGTTAGATTTTTACCGTTAATATTTGAATCAAGTCAGTAAGTGTACCATAATCTAAAGCTCATATTTTACTTCGGAAATCCGATTATTAACGAAGTAAGTTCACGGAATATGCAAATGTCTCAGTTTAATATTGCCACATTTTTAATATTCATACACTATATTTATTTACTTTATACCACTAACATTACATATAAATACAACAACCGCCCCTTATTTGTAAAAGAAAACAGACATATCTGTAGTCCAGTGGTAACACGCTGGACTGGTAATCCAGGGATCGCAGGTTCGATCCCCTGTAAGACCCTAATAAAAAATATTAACAGTTCTTCAATTGGGACTTTAAACCGAGATCCCTTGTAGGTGCTTTACACCGTGCACGTAATAGAACCAGATAGGACGCTGGAATGGGTATATGCCTGTATCATTGCACCTCTAAAATTACTAATATCTTCAGGAGGCGTCGCTCATATGAGCAACCGGTAGCGACGATAAATAAACGTAAACACACTCACTTATTTGTAAAACATATATGGGAGATAACTGTTGATATTATGGTATCTATCCATACAGTCGTGATTGTCTTTCCCTTGTATTACAGATTGTACACGTTCAAACATTAACAAGCCCAATCATCGACAGTTTTCCGAAACAATTTACAAAAAGAAAACTATTGGTTACTGCAACTGTGTGCTTTGTTTCGTTTCTACTTGGAATATCGTGCATCACTCAGGTATGTCGTACATCGCTCACGTAGGTCGTACATCACTCAGGTAAAAGTAAAGTGTTTGTTTATTATAGTGTCATTTATTTAAAGGGCCAGTCATTTCTGACTTATGAGACACCTCTTTTTATGAACATCAGTACTTCCCGAATCCTATGCTTGTATGCCAGGCGCCAGGCTGGTAGGCAATCGGTAACCATTATTTAACTAGCTGGCGGCTCACCAACCGGCCATATCAGAACGAACCCCTGACGAGATTCGAACCTTCGACCTCCCGCTCCGTAGGCGGACTCCTTAACCACTGGGCCACGGAGACGGGTATGTCGTACATCACTAAGGTATGTCGTGCATCACTCAGGTATGTCGTACATCACTCAGATATGTCCTACATCACTCAGGTATGTCGTACATCACTAAGGTATGTCCTGCATCACTCAGATTTGTCGACATCACTCAGGTATTTCGTACATCACTCAGGTATGTCGTACATCACTCATGTATGTAGTACATCACTCATGTATGTCGTACATCACTCAGGTATGCCGATCAAAGTTGTGTGCATCATTCAGGTATGCCGATCAAAGTTTTGTGCATCAATCAGGTATGCCGATCGAAGGTTTGTGCATAAATCAGGTATGCCGATCGAAGGTTTGTGCATCAATCAGGTATGCCGATCGAAGGTTTGTGCATCATTCAGGTATGCCGATCGAAGGTTTGTGCATCAATCAGGTATGCCGATCGAAGGTTTGTGCATCAATCAGGTATGCCGATCGACGGTTTGTGCATCATTCAGGTTATGTTGTTCAAAGGTATGTGCATCACTCAAGTTCCACTCTCAGGTAATATTCTCGACCATTCGGCATTAAAGATTGCCAAGAACCGAACGTCATAGTTGTGCTCTATTTTGTTTATTCTAATAATGTCTGTGCGAATATTGAGATTTTATCTCTCCGTCATTGAAAATTGGATTCTTAAACTATCTCGTACTTGCTACCAAAACATCCTATAGTCAGATATACTGCCGTGTTATGCTGCTTATACACGAACCAAGTTGTGAACATGATCCAATATAATGCTATGATCGAAGTGTGCTATTTTGGTTCCATGCCTGTTATTTGGCTGATGACCGCTTTTACAAAATACCCCCTATTAAATACCTTGTGAAATTCTCCTCCAGCTATCAACGCTATATTTCCTGTATGGCTGGTTATTTACTCTACAAATCCTGCCCAATCGCTGTATCCAATTCCAATGTAAAGGTTGTACATATTTACGTCTCTAAATAAGTCTTTTACTGGTGGAGCAAAATTCAACAGCCGTAGCCGTGGTTTGTTGCATATTTAACAACGGTTCAACAGCCGTAGCCGTGGTTTGTTGCATATTAAACAACGGTTCAACAGCCGTAGCCGTGGTTTATTGCAGTTTTAACAGCGGTCGATTTGTTCTTTTTATATAGGAACACACAATATCAAGTTGTGTTAGAATGTTATATTTAAGAGGTTCATAAGGAGGAATATTCCATAGCTAATTATGTCACAATCTATAAATAGAACATATATTTATAATTCTATTTATATATCTGTCTGTCGTATTTAATGTAGGGTGGAGTGTATATCCTGCAAATTCTGGATTGGTATTGTGCCAGTATAGCTGTTATGTTCTTGGCATTTATGGAAATGGTGGGGTTGTCATGGGTATACGGTTAGTTGTGTGTTCAGGTATAACCTGTATTTATTTAATTTTTACAACGGTTGCGAAACAAGCTCTAACAACGTATAGCAATCACACACGTTAACCTGGATGGAAGCAGATATATATATATATATATGTGCGGCTATTCGTGTGGGAGGAAACCGGAGTACCCAGAGAAAACCTACATGTACTATCTGGCGACAACGGTACCATCTGTCACATACTTCCCGGTCCGATGATCGAATCAGAGCTGCATTAGTGAGGTAAGAAAGCGAGTGTGGTACCTACTGCGTTAATCCGACAGCTGAGTTGAGTGTTGTTAATATATATTACTGTAGCACGATTATCGCAGTTGTTAGCGCGCTCGCTTCTCACCAATGCAACCCGGGTTCGATCCTCGGACCGGGAAGTATGTGAGATGATACGGTGGTCGCCAGATCAGACAGTGGGTTTTCTCCGGGTACTACGGTTTCCTCCCACGCCAACGACCACATATACGCTGTCATCTGCGCCAACGAGAGTGATTAATAGTGGCGCAGATGACAGCGTAGAAGTTGTAGAAACTTGTTTCGCAATCGTTGTAAAATAAATAAAGTTTAATCTTAACAAAAATATTGCTAAAATTGCTATAATATGAATGAAACCTTTTCGAAAATGGGCGAGTCGTGATACTAATTGGTCATTACTAGTTTATTGAAATATGAATTGTTTTCTAAAAATCTAGTGTTTTACTCAATTAACTGCTTGACTGGGCGGTATTTCAAAATTAGGAAAGGCGGTTAGGAACACATATAATTAATTCTACTAATATCTATGATAGTTTGTTCGATCTATTTGTGTTTTTTACGTTTATTTACCGTCGCTACTGGTTGCCCATATGAGCGACGCCTCCTGAAGAGATTAGTCATTTTAGAGTTTTGGAGGATAGTGCATGATATAGACAGAGACCCATTCCAGAGTCTTCCCTGATTCGTTTACGTGCACAGTGTAAAGCACCGACACGAGATCTTGGTTTAACGTCCCATCTGAAAGACTGTTAATATTTTTTATTAGGGTCATACGGGGGATCGAACCTGCAATCCCTGGACTACAGATCCATCTATCATTTGTTAACTACATATGAATTCATTGTATTTATGTTTACATATATACGAGGAAACACATGATTAGTAAACACTATTTGTTCGGATTTGAAGCGACCGGTGAACTACAAGTAATGCTTGCAATTTTACATATTTCTTATCGAAAGATATGTGTGCTTTATTAGTGTCAGATAGGAACAGACGGATATGTAGTCCAATGGTAACACGCTGGACTGGTAATCCAGGGGTCGCAGGTTCCATTCCACGTCTGACCCTAATAACAGTCTCTCAGATGGGACGTTAAACCGAGTTCTCGTGTCGGTGCTTTACAATGTGCACGTAAAAGAACCAGAGGAGTCTCTGGAATATGTCTCTGTCTGTATCATTGCACTATCCTCCAAAATCTAAATTGACTAATCTCTTCAGGAGGCGTCGCTCATATGGGCAACCGGTATCGATGATAAATAAACGTAAATCATAATCGTAAATCACATACTATTATATGTGTGTGTCGTACGCGTACTTATCGTCGTTACCGTGTACCCATATAAGCAACGCCTCCTGAAGAGATTTATAGTCGTTTTAGATTGTGGAGGATAGTGCAGTGATACAGACGGAGATCCATTACGACGTCTCATCTGGTTCTTGTACGTGCACGGTGTAAAGCACTGACACGATACCTCGGTTTAATGTCTCACCTGAGCGACTATGATATGAGTCATTTCAGTATAGTACAGCGATGGATCGAACCTGCGACCCATGTTCTACAAATTACAGCGTGTTAACAACTGGATAACTAATCCGTTACATGAAGACTCTGTTGCTTATGAACTATATTAATTGAAGGTACCAGGAGACTATACGGTGATATAGAAATGATGATTGGCAGGCCTCTGTCGTCTATATGGGGGATCTGCTGGCGATTCATCACACCGGCTGTTATATTGGTATGCATCGTTTGATTGTATTTACAATTGCAACTTAATAACTGCCACTTTAATTGCATTGGCCTTAATTAGTTTGGCAACGTTGTTTGACCTATTTAGACGGGTGAGATCTTACGTAACGGGAAGTATGTGAGACGGTACGGTGGTCGCCAATTTCGAACAGGTAGGTTTTCTCCGGGTACTCCTGTTTCCTCTCACACGAATGACCACTCATACGCTTTTATCCGAGCCAACGAAAGTGATTAATAAAAGTTGTTAGAACTTGCTTCGCAATCGTTGTAAAATAAACAACGTTTTAATATTAGGTGACCTGGGCCTAATTGATTAAAAAGTTTAAAATACTAAATATGAATGCAAACACAGTGATCGTAAAGCACATGCCATAGGCTATGTAAGACTTCGTGTGCGGCGTCATATTATTAAGTAAAACATGTTTATGAAAAGAACAATCATGTAAATCATACGATACTGGTCGTAAACGATAGTCCGCCCAATGTTTAGAACAATGCATGCTATATGTACGTGTACGCCTGTACATGGCATAGAAGTCATAGCAAGGTACAACGCATGGAACGATTTCTATCGAAGTGCTTATGCATTTATTTTTACTTTTACTATGTACAGTTAATTTGGCTGTTTAATTTGGCACAACTGACGCCAGTCAAATATGGTGACGTCACGTATCCCACGTGGGCCATAGCGATTGGTTGGATTATAGCGTTCTTGTCACTAGTACCGTTACCAGTTGGAATGATAATGGCGCTGAATAAAGCGGACGGGAACACGTTTATGCAGGTACAGTAAATCAGTTGATTCAGTAAATGTAATTAAGTTTATTCAGTATATGTAATTTTGTTTATTCAGTATAAGTAATTGTGTTTATTCACTATAAGTAATTAAGTTTATTCAGTATAAGTAATTAAGATTATTCAGTAAAAGTAATTAAGTTTATTCAGTATATGTAATTAAGTTTATTCAGTATAAGTAATTTAGTTTATTCAGTATAAGTAATTTAGTTTATTCAGTATAAGTAATTAAGATTATTCAGTAAAAGTAATTAAGTTTATTCAGTATATGTAATTTAGTTTATTCAGTATAAGTAACTAAGTTTATTCAGTATAAGTAATTAAGTTTATTCTGTATAAGTAATATAGTTTATTCAGTATAAGTAAATCAGTTTATTGAGTATAAGTCATTTAGTTTATTCAGTATAAATAAATAAATTCAGTATATGTATTTAAGTTTATTCAGTATATGTATTTACGTTTATTGAGTATAAGTCCATCAGTTTATTCAGTATAAGTCAATCAGTTTGTTTTGCCAAGAAGCATAGGATATAAGCCGAAAACGATCCAATGGACTGTTACATTTGTTGTAGAGCTAGGTTTTGCTGTACAGTTCAATTAGATTGTCTTCTTACTAAACGTGTACAAATCACACGTTTGCATTGTAAGCACATCATATCTAAATTTAAGTAGCCATCATAGTTTTTTAGAGAAAAAATCTTACAATTCCTAGTATGACAAATATTGATATATAATTATATAAACACATCATATAATAAAATAATCAATAATCAGAAAAGGTATTGTATAATATATGGTTATAATTATTACATATACTAAATGGATAATATCAAAGCCACGACAGCCAATTCTGTTCTGGAATTCACTACCCCAAATCCATATCTGTACAACACTATCCTCCAACAATCTAAAGTGACTAATCACTTCAGGAGGCGTCGCTCATATGGGCAACCGGTAGCGACGATAACTAAACGTAACACACACACCCAACGCTAGTTTCAGTTGTATCCAAGTGCAACGGGTATATCGAGTATTATATTACAATAGTGACGTAAAATTTACTAAATTTGCTCCATGTTTTCAGAAATTGAGGTTCACAATTAGACCCAGCAAAGACTGGAAACCAGCTGATATAGTGTTGAGGGAGCAGTATGGAGCAATGATGGACAAAAACGCAGTTTTATATGAAATAAAGTCATGAATGATAAAACATGCAGATGGATTGGCTGACATAAATGTACATCGAGTTATATCTATATAAATGTGTCCCCACATCCACTGCAGTATTTAAATGCATACGTCATATTCTTAATGTAAACCTTGTGAATTCATTGGTTATTCAATTATGTCATGATGTGTCATCTGTTCACGGACGCTATTTCCTTGTTTCAGGCATGATCAAATATCGAAATTTATCAGTGGACTAAAATGTTGAAGCCAGTTGAAAAACACATTTTATTCTAAGCCTATATATTCCACAGCAACAGCAGTTTGAAATATTGTCAACGTGAAACGTTTTGGGACTTAATCCATCAGTGACGTCATTTATGATGCCATCTAAATGCAACGATCTACAGCCACACCGTAATAAAAAGACGTCAGTCTTCATACCTAATATAATAATAGCAGCTAGTTAGCTTAAAGTCAAATACAAAGCTTTGATAGTTTACATACCGTTTCTAGGGTTGGCGGGGGAGGGGGAGTAAAGTCAATGTCGTTTCAGGTGCGAACGATCCGGAGTTCGAACCCCGCTGGAGCCGTTACGATTGTGCCGTTAGGCAAGGCGTTTAATGTCCTCGTTGCCTCTTCTCTCTCCCTCGTGGCGATGGATTGCATAAGGAATGAGGTTTCGAGAGTGATTATTATAAGTTGTAAGAACTTGTTTCGCAATCGAGCTTAACTAAATAATGGGCGCGAAACACTCAGTGAGAACGAAAATATAATTATATTTGCAGCAGTTCAAAAGTATATTAAACAATCAAAGCGTTTCTAATTTGTGATCACGTTAGCAACACAACATTCGCTATGATATTACTTCCGATCGAGCGCACCATGGGGATCTCTCATCTGGGGAACGGAACCTAGCAACAGCGGTAGTAAAAGTTGAGTTTTATATTTTTATCATTCAAACACTGCTTCAATTGCCTTTCGACTTGATAAATACTATCTCATTAAACTTCAAATATGCATGTCATAAGTTACATATTCGCCAGTATTGCACTAAGTTCAACATACGCTCATGGGAAGGGCCCAGTAATTAGTAATTATTAATGTTGTTCAGAACTTGTGGCCCAACCCATTTGCTTTTGCTCTTCTTATATGTCTTTGAATTTATTATGTGCATGTATATAGCAATAAAATATGATTAAACTAACTAAATAAAGAAATTAGTATAAACTAATTACTATGTATTATCTATTGCCATGTACTCGTATAATATATCTACACTGCCATACGTAAGTGTTGTAATAATAGTGCAGCTGAGAAGGGTCGATTCTATTATTATAAGAAATTATAACCCGACCCATTATCTATGCTGTTGTTTATGATTTTTATATTATTGTGTAAGTTCTTTTAATGGAAATAAAATATACTTGAACTTATTGTCTAAGTGCTTTTAATGGAAATAAAATATACTTAAACTGACCCCCACACCATTAAATACACTATATCCAAATGCATTACCAATGGGTCGTGAACATCTGAAAAACGTGTTCCTCTAAAGTACAATTTACGTATGCAATTTCACAATCCGTGTTATATTCTAAACTTTATTTATTTTACAACGATTGCGAAACAACCGTTAACAATTTGTATTAATCATTCTCTTTGGCGCAGATCAAAGCGTAAATGTGTTCATTCGTGTGTTATAGTACATATTATGTTATTGTACATACAAGGTTATGCGACCATTCAGTAGTAGATACATTATACATAGACGAGTGTGTGTATGAATCTATTACATTTATAATATACAGTCAGGCTAATGACTACTCAGTTGTGAAATATATGTATGTACGTATATATCTTTATAATTTTACCATGACAACTAGAATAAAAACATGCATATCTTCCATTTTTATTTTCGATTTAGAAGTCAAAGGTATATGGGGCGCCGTTTTGCTATTTATTCGTTATTTATGGATATCCATAATTCCAGGCGCTCCGTTTTGCTATTTATTCAGCACTTATGGATATCCAATAATCTATTTATGGATATCCAATAATAGATTTTACGGATATCCAATAATCGATTTATGGATATCCAATAATAGATTTATGGATATCCAATAATAGATTTATGGATATCCAAGACTAGATTTTACGGATATCCAATAATCGATTTACGGATATCCAATAACAGATATATGGATATCTAATAATAGATTTACGGATATCCAATAATAGATTTACGGATATGCAATAACAGATTTATGGATATCCAATAATAGATTTATGGATATCCAATAATAGATTTATGGATATCCAATAATAGATTTACGGATATCCAATACTCGATGTACGGATATCCAATACTCGATTTACGGATATCCAATAATCGATTTACGGATATCCAATAACAGATATATGGATATCTAATAATAGATTTACGGATATCCAATAATAGATTTACGGATATGCAATAACATATTTATGGATATCCAATAATAGATTTATGGATATCCAATAATAGATTTATGGATATCCAATACTAGATTTTACGGATATCCACTAATAGATTTACGGATATCCAATGACAGATTTATGGATATCCAATAATAGATTTATGGATATCCAATAATATATTTATGGATATCCAATAATCGATTTACGGATATCCAATACACTATTTAGTGAAACGGCTCGGCCAATAAAGGTATTAATTTGGTTAATTTCTATATATTATTACTGACATAGATATTAATTTTAGCGTTGATAACATTTCCACTAGCAACAACAATTGACTGAGTGAGAAATAAAATGTACTGTACTGGTCTTATATACATTGGGTTTCACTCAAAGAATTGTTTTGTATCACGAATGAAATTATGGACATATGTCATCTGTAAGAGTCTCCGCACCGTGTAGGGTAGTACGCAGATTAGCAGTAGGGCATAATCTTAGCACATTGTGTAGGAAATCATATTCGAATATTTGAATAGTTTGTACATTCAAAGAAAAAGTGGTAGCTGTTTTCATAAGATCCTCACCGGCATAGTGGTGAATGAATTAACTTTTTAAAAAAGAGATGCTCGTGGAGCCCACTTGACTTGGTTCTAATTCGGGTATGATATACTTGTAGGAAT
This sequence comes from Archivesica marissinica, assembly GCA_014843695.1. NCBI lineage: Eukaryota > Metazoa > Mollusca > Bivalvia > Venerida > Vesicomyidae > Archivesica > Archivesica marissinica. The sequence continues at coordinate 54,697,552 of CM026401.1, forward strand.
CTATCACCATACATTCTCCAATATCTTCTATTTCTTCTGACTTCTTGCCGGTCTTACATTTCTGTCATTTCTAAGCAATATGCACACTTTGTATACATGTATTAGTTCCACACCGTCTAATATATTACTGTGTATTTTGAACTACAAGGAGAGAAACTATATACGCTCTGCTTTCATTTTAATCCTTTCCTATATGCTTACGTCTTTGATTGTGTGTACATGTTTTGTTTTGTAAATGTATATAATGGAATAAATATGCTTAAACCAACAATTTATTTCAAGGAAACACAATCATTATAATCAAAACTTTATACTGCTCATTATAGCTAGCTGGAATACATAAAAACAAACACAGAACTATTTCAAGAGCGAATGTTATCTAGAAACATGTTTATTTTCTGACATGTGACATGACCAAGTAATGAACACCGTCAATAGCTTGTTTACCTTATGGTTAGTTAATATTTTATGGTACATGGTAATTCGTGGAAATTACCTAACTTACACTGGAAAGTAAAGATTACATTGCACCGGGCACCCGGGTAGAATAGCCGACCTTCCGAAAGTCAACTGGATAACTTCCTCACTTAATGGTCAATGTCAAGTGTGGTTATGTTACTGATGCGGAAGATATAGATGGGCAAACTTTGATAACTCTGGGAAGGCAGCTGAAGAATACGATGCTCACATTGATCGGAAAAGCAATACATAATCTTCACCCATGTGCAGAATGGAATCAGTGGACTGAATGCAAAGCTACCAGAGTGAATTACTTTGGTACCCGAAAGCGCAAACGACAATGTGGAATGGATGACGAAATGAATGGCGAGACAAGGAAGACAGAACAGGGATTAGGTATTTGTGAAGGAGGTGAAGTAACTGGTAGAGACTTTTGTTCAAACGGATACAGCATGACGAAGAATGGGTTCTGTCTAAAAGTGTATGTCAAAAGGTTAAATCATTACGTTGCCGAGGCTCAGTGTGAACAAGATGGTGGCTACCTAATAAACATTGACTCTGAACTCAAGTACGAAGATGTGAAGAAACTCCTACTCAGTTTATCAGTTCCAATCGTACATCTTGGTGGTCGGCGTGCGAATTCCAGTTCGAACTGGGAATACAATTACGGATCACAAAGTGGATTTTTCAAATGGTATTCTGGGTATCCTAAAGAAGAAGATCTCAACACATGTTTCGCATTTGAAGGTTTTCTTTGGTGGAATTTACACTGCACACGAAAATACCCATTCCTCTGTGAACTACCTAATTGAATCGTCGTGTTCTTCATGTATTTAAAAACAAAACAATCACCCACGCTTATATAGACATAGAATACATTATGCTTGGTTTACATCATCATATACTAGAGGACATAGAAAATGCACACCTACATTATATACTAGAGGACATAGAAAACGCACACCTACATTATATACTAGAGGACATAGAAAACGCACACCTACATTATATACTAGAGGACATAGAAAACGCACACCTACATCATATACTAGAGGACATAGAAAACGCACACCTAATTGGTTAACTGCCCGCCGGCTATATAGCCCAAACATGGTGCTTCTGAAAACATAAAACCTGAACACACAAACAGACGGATATATTTACATGACCTAATTTGACATAAAGAGGTCAACATTAATGTTGTGGGTTACAATGATTGAAACATAAGAGTTAAATGTTGGAACTATATTATATTTATCTTGCTTTGTGTTCTTGTTATAGGCATTGCATAGTTTATCATACAAGTTATGACATGACCACATCGACCACATGCATTGACATATTTCTCCAAAAATCAAATCGAACACAAGTTATGAACGATTTCTCCCAATATCTAATCACCACCTCGAACACAAGTTATGAAAGAGTACCCACCATATCTAATCAACACCTCGACCACAAGGTATGAACGATTACTCCCAATATCTAATCAACACCTCAACCACAAGTTATGACCGATTACTCCCAATATCTAATCACCAACTCGACCAAAAGTAATGAACGATTACTCCCAATATCTAATCACCACCTCGACCACAAGCTATGAACGATTACTCCCAATATCTAATCACCACCTCGACCACAAGTTATGAACGATTACTCCCAATATCTAATCACCATCTCGAACACAAGTCATGAACGATTTCTCCCAATATCTAATCACCACCTCGACCATAAGTTATGAACGATTACTCCCAATATCTAATCACCACCTCGACCACAAGTCATGAACGAGTTCTCCCAAAATCAGATTCGAGGTAAACGTACGTTCATATACAAATTCGAGGTACATGTACGTTCATATACAGATTCGAGGTACACGTACGTTCGTATACAGATTCGAGGTACACGTACGTTCGTATACAGATTCGAGGTACACGTACGTTCGTATACTGAATTCACAACTGGTCTTTACCTGAATGAATATTCCAAAACAAACATGGCGGCTTGACGTTCAATGAAGTTAGTTCGAGCGCTATGAATAAAATAAGCCAAAGTGAGTTCCCATGCAATACACGCAATACTCATACAAAGTTCTATTTCCTGTTCTATCGCCATACGAATTTGTAGTTGTGACAGGAGCGTATCTGCGGTGGTGGGGTGGGAGTTCAGATGACGCCCCGTGCATCTAGCTAATTTACCGACATGACGGTGGCGTGTTGAAAATCACGTGGTATTTATTCACGTGTTTGCAATATATGTATATGTCAGGTGACTACACTAGTGCATGTGTTATATTTCAGCAAAGCTAGATCGACCGATGTATGCATTATAGCAACAATACACACCTGTAGCGGCCTTAACCTGTTTTCATCTGTTTAGTTTCGCTTTCATCAAGATTTCTACACGTTTGACAAGCAGTTCCAGTTACGGCGCTACACGCAAATAAGTCTATATCCGTTATGTCGATATAAACGGAGCCAGTGGAAGTCGTGATAGCGCCGTGCATGCGCGTTCGCTTCATATGCGAAAGGTCCGGAGTTGGAGCCCCGCTGGAGCCGTTACGATTGTGCCCTTAGGCAAGGTATTTAAATTCCACATTGCCTCTTCTCTCTCCTCCATGGCGATGGATTCCATCAGGAATGAGGTCTCGAGAGTGATTAATATAAGTTGAAAGAATTTGTTTCGCAATCTAGCTAAAATAAATTTGTATACACTAACGGAGCCAGTTATATGTAAAATGATAGTGTCTGAAACTGGACTTTGATCAGACTTCGAGATAACCGGAAAAGCCGACATAACCGACTTTGACATAGCGGATGTTGACTGTAGCTTATTTATAACAACATTTTAATTTTAAATACAGTGACAACATTCAGATTCATATCAATTATACACACTGCAGCAGAATAGTGTATACTTTACCCCGATCGCTTTGTAAAGTGTCCAGAAAAAACGTCTACGTATTGCTAGGAATACTGTATTATTAATAAGTCGGTCTCTAAAAATAATAATGTGTTCATTTTGGAATTATTGTAATATACTTTATACTTCCTCCAACATCACATATGTCTCGAAGTTCAGTTATGTAACACAAACAATTGAATAGGAATGAATATGTCTGTCTCCAATGTGGAGACAGACGGTTTATTTTGAAACAAGATAAACTGATAAGCAAAAGGTGTAAATGAATGCACCGTAACAATGTCCAAAATACATAAAGTTGGACATAAAATCCACCACAATAGGTGTAATTGAAATCCACCACAATAGGTGTAATTGAATTCACCTTAACAATAGTGTATACACATGCAGTGTGTTAAAATTACAGTAATAAGTAGTTCGCACTGGGTGTCAAAACAGGAGGGAGGTTGGGGCGGATAGGCTAAAACTGGAAATAATAATTAATGATACAAGGTATACTCAGAATCCCAGAAGATTGCGGAGAGAAAAATTCTGCCTCCACGAAAAAGATGGCGAAGTTCCCGGATGAAGCCACACACATGACAAGGACGACTGTGATTGGTTAACATCAGGCTTCTGTAGTGCGCGTTATGCAAAATGCGCGTTATGCAAAATGACCTCCTCGCTAAACACCGGTGTCCGGCTGAGCGTATATACTGACACCCCGTGCGAACAGTAGTTACTACACTTTAAGCATTGTAGAAATTATAAACAAATTTACATTATACTATTGTAAATTGCGTTTGCATGCATAATGTACGTTGGTCTCCCTTTGGAGATTTTTGTACAATTTTATAATTACCGTAAGTATGGTCACACGACAAAGAACGGACATTTTTATACTTATATATACCTCATTCCTGATGGAATCCATCGCCACGAGGGGAGAGAGAAGAGGCGTGGAATTTAAATGTCTTGCCTAAGGGCACAATCCTAACGGCTCCAGCTGGGCTCGAACTCCGGATCTCCGGACCTTTCGCACCTGAAGCGAACGCATATAATCTGTTGATAAACAATATTATGTTTGAGCCAACAATCTAATCTATTCAGCAATTTAATCTTTTTATTTCCTTTTCTCAGCATCCAATTTCACCACACAATAAGTAATTATATATACTTGCCAGGTTGATGTAATAAGTTGAATTCTCGGGAAATGGAAGGCGCACGTTAAAGCGACATTACATTGCAAAAACCAATTTTTTGAAATAAAATGCATCTGTTCCCATATAAATGCATAGCTACTACACATTCTTCTGAATACATTCGAACAATAACATTGACCCAATAACCAGTTTTTTTGGCATACAAACTTTCAAAAGTGAAAGTAGAATTTCATATAACGGTGATTGGAGTCAAAACTAAACATGCGATTCGTTCGATTAGAGGTAATTTAGCTAAGAGCAGTCTACAAATAATAGGCACACATGTGAGATAGATATCACGGTAAATATATACCATACCTTGTGTTATTCAGGATATACGCCTTGCATTACGCATGAATGTCGACCCTATTTACATTATTTTGTTATGTCAACAAACCGCGTATACAACATTTGTTTATTTTTTGAGGCAAATAGATTCTTTGCTTCCTTGATGCTTTCCATTAAAAGATATGAGTTTTCTCAGTGAAAGAAAGCAAACTCTATCTTACAGTGTTTTGAAACAGTGAAAATGGCATTTCTTCTCTGCCACCGGTTGCGTCTCGTATTCCTCCGCGGTTAGATGTACCTTTGTATTTTAGATATTTTCTGACTATCGTGAACAGTTAATTATTAAATCATATATTCTAATGAATTTGTTTTGTCTGTAGTTTTTAATTTTGAGAGCAAACAGAAACTAACTTGAAAATGATACAGACATTATTTCTTATTAGGGATGTTCACACTGAGAACAGGCGTTGGTATATGTTGCCTGGTCAGTCATATACATATCAATACAGAGATCATTAATTGGGCCGTATTGAGTTTCTGATAATAAGAACATACACCATGCATAGCCAGGTGCAAGCTAGATCCCCAGCAATACTAATCGTACGCCGTCTAGTCATTCCAATGGAGTGTTTTGTTATTATTTTTAATGCAGCAAAGACCGCAACTGTAGTATTAGGTGTGAGTGTTTTACGTTTATTTATCGTCGCTACCGGTTGCCCATATGAGCGATGCCTCCTGAAGAGATTAATAAATTTAGATGTTTGGAGGATAGTGCAATAATACAGACAGAGACCCATTCCAAAGTCTCCTCTGGTTCTGTTACGTGCACGGTGTAAAGCACCGACACGAGACGTCGGTTTAAAGTCCCATCTGAAAGACTGATCTACTTTTACTTGTATTGGGGTCAGACGGGGGATCGAATTGTTTTAGGTTAAACATTAAACGCAGGTTAGTATGGTGCGTTAGCAAAGGAGTTTACTATACATTCTAAATGCTAACTGACTGATTTCCAAATCCAAGTCATTTGAAGCTGCAGCCGAGACTAGGGCGTGCAATTAACATACTAAGCTATTTAATTATTTTAAGCGTGATATTGATTGCAAATATTAATTACTTCTTTGCAATAATATAAGGAATATACTTGTATATAGACACTTACTAGCTTACGTCTATTGTGTGTGTCTCGGAGTAACTATACACGTACATGTTATATTTCGGACGATTCAAACGAGCATAATCATGAACGATTTAAGCTTGGTAAAGATCGTCCTATGTCTGATAGCAGTGTTTGGTGTCAATTGTTTCACTGTGTCTGAGAGTAATGGCACCTCAGCTGACGATATTGATGGAACTACTTTAATTCAAATGGGGAGAAAACTGCATAAACCCATGCTAACATTGCTCGGACTGGTGATACGGAATGTCCACCCGTGTGCAGAATGGACTCAGTGGACGAAATGCGAAGCCACAGGAAAGAATTACTTTGGAACACGCAAACGAACAAGACAATGCGGAGTATATTCTGAGATGAACGACGGAAGCAGAAAGACAGAGACGGGTTCGGAAACAGACGTTGGAGGCAGAAAGACAGAGACAGATTTAGGTATTTGCGAAGGTTTCTGTTCCAAAGACTATAACTTGACGGTGAGTGGTTTCTGTTTGAAGCTCTATGTCACGAAGAAATCCAACGACGATGTGTCAAGCCGATGGGGGACATCTTATAAACATTGAAACAGAAATTAAGTACAAGGACGTTCTGAATATGCTAAACGGATTTACATCATACATCTACATTGGAGGCCGACGCACAGATGTCAGTTCAGCTTGGGAGTATAACTATGGTTCGCAAGATGGCTATGTGAAGTGGCATAGTGGATATCCTAAAAATGTAGCAGTGAACTTATGCTTGCGTCTCAGCAGCACAAAACATTGGTACGATTGTTCGTGCACGGGTGCAGCAGGTTTTATGTGCGAACAGACTAGCTAAACGTCAAACTCAATGTTTTACACATTATTTTAGCTCGATTGCGAAACAAGTTCTTACTACTTATATAAACCACTCTCGAGACATCATTCCTGATGTAATCCATCGCCATGAAGGAGAGAGAAGAGGCACTGTGGAACTTAAATGCCTTGCCTAAGGGTACACTGGTTACGGCTCCAGCTGGGCTCGAACTCGAACATTTGCTAACAGCATTCATAGTGTCGGTAATCAGTTACTATTAGGCCCCTTAGCTATTGTGATTATTGATGCTTGTGATGTATAAGTGAGTCATTTATAGTTTAGCTTAGATTATTTTATTAAATTCCAGTAGGCTTTCAAGCCCATGAGGACATACATGCATATGATATACAGTTAGCGAACAGTGCAAACATAAAGCATACATGTTATACAAATGAGCTCCCACAGCCATTTATATTTATATCTATGTGTAAATACATGTAATATTTATCTGATATGTGTCTTATAATTAAAGCAAAACAGTTCTTTATTTCTAACACGGAGACGGTTAAAAGACGCAACAAAACACAACCAAACATACAAAATTAAAGTTGTTGCAAAGTTGTATATTTGTATAACATGGCCGAGGAATTCGTACCCATATTCATTACTAAAAGTTAAGTATTATAAACTTGTGCTTGACTTTCAGCAGCAAACGGCATTGGTACGATCGTACGTGCACGGGGATATATGGTTTTATGTGCGAACAGACTAGCTAAACGTCACACTCAATGTTTACAAATTATCTTAGCTCGATTGCGAAACAAATTCTTACTATTTATATAAACCACTCTCGAGTCCTTATTCCTGATGTAATCCATCGCCACGAAGGAGAGAGAAGAGGCACTATGGAACTTAAATGCCTTGTCTAAGGGCACAATTGTAACGGCTCCAGCTGGGCTCGAACTCGAACATGTGCTAACAGCATTCATAGTGTCGGTAATCAGTTACTAATAGGCCCCTTGGCTATTGTGATTATTTATGCTTGTAATGTATAAGGCAGTCATTTATTGTTTAGTTTAGTTTATTTTATTAAATTCCAGTAGGCTTTCAAGCCCATGAGGACATACAAAATTAAAGTTATTGCAAAGTTGTATATTTGTATAACATGGCCGATCAATAAACACTTCGTACCCATATTCATTACTAAAAGTTAAGTCTTATAAATTAAATTTTACATGTGGTCATATTTATAAATCAGAACGCATCCATTTATTTAATTCAGAGCGGCATTGTAGATTAATATTACATGACATATACGTAGATTCAATAATTAAATTCCATTCAACTTTCCAATCACATGAGAATACACATAATATAACATAAATAGTATGTATGCTAGCACAAACATATAGAAAACATACGCATTTATAACTGTGCGTAATTGCTATTTTCTCCCAATTATAGCCAAAATAATTCTCCATTTTTATCTTAATCGTAATGATAAATGCCATCTATAGACATGTCAATATAATAAAATAATTATATATCTATTCTCACACGAAAAAGAAAGTGTACACCTGGTTAGAAGGAAAATTTTATACTTATATATAGAAGCAATAAATAGTCAAATTTAGTATCAAAGTGTGCCAAAAATATATTGGCTACACGATGTTTTACTTTTAATTGAACTTTGATAATTATCAGAACACTGTTTTACCTGTGAATATAAGTATATAATTTCCCCTCTAACCAAGTGCACACTTTCTGTTTCGTTTGAATATAAGTATATAATTTCCCCTCTAACTAAGTGCACACTTTCTGTTTCATGTGAATATAAGTATATAATTTCCCCTCTAACCAAGTGCACGCTTTCTGTTTCGTGTGAATATAAGTATATAATTTCCCCTCTAACCAAGTGCACACTTTCTGTTTCGTGTGAATATAAGTATATAATTGTCCCTCTAACCAAGTGCACACTTTCTGTTTCGTGTGAATATAAGTATATACTTTCCCCTCTAACCAAGTGCACACGTTCTGTTTCGTGTGAATATAAGTATATAATTTCCCCTCTAACCAAGTGCACGCTTTCTGTTTCGTGTGAATATAAGTATATAATTTCCCCTCTAACCAAGTGCACACTTTCTGTTTCGTGTGAATATAAGTATATAATTGTCCCTCTAACCAAGTGCACACTTTCTGTTTCGTGTGAATATAAGTATATACTTTCCGCTCTAACCAAGTGCACAATTTCTGTTTCGTGTGAATATAAGTATATAATTGTCCCTCTAACCAAGTGCACACTTTCTGTTTCGTGTGAATCTAAGTATATAATTGTCCCTTTAACCAAGTGCACACTTTCTGTTTCGTGTGAATATAAGTATATAATTTCCCCTCTAACCAAGTGCACACTTTCTGTTTCGTGTGAATATAAGTATATAATTTCCCCTCTAACCAAGTGCACACATTCTGTTTCGTGTGAATATAAGTATATAATTTCCCCTCTAACCAAGTGCACACTTTCTGTTTCGTGTGAATATAAGTATATACTTTCCCCTCTAACCAAGTGCACACGTTCTGTTTCGTGTGAATATAAGTATATAATTTCCCCTCTAACCAAGTGCACACTTTCTGTTTCGTGTGAATATAAGTATATAATTTCCCCTCTAACCAAGTGCACACTTTCTGTTTCGTGTGAATATAAGTATATACTTTCCCCTCTAACCAAGTGGACACTTTCTGTTTCGTGTGAATATAAGTATATAATTGTCCCTCTAACCAAGTGCACACTTTCTGTTTCGTGTGAATATAAGTATATAATTGTCCCTCTAACCAAGTGCACACTTTCTGTTTCGTGTGAATATAAGTATATAATTTCCCCTCTAACCAAGTGCACGCTTTCTGTTTCGTGTGAATATAAGTATATAATTTCCCCTCTAACCAAGTGCACACTTTCTGTTTCGTGTGAATATAAGTATATAATTGTCCCTCTAACCAAGTGCACACTTTCTGTTTCGTGTGAATATAAGTATATACTTTCCGCTCTAACCAAGTGCACAATTTCTGTTTCGTGTGAATATAAGTATATACTTGTCCCTCTAACCAAGTGCACACTTTCTGTTTCGTGTGAATATAAGTATATAATTGTCCCTTTAACCAAGTGCACACTTTCTGTTTCGTGTGAATATAAGTATATAATTTCCCCTCTAACCAAGTGCACACTTTCTGTTTCGTGTGAATATAAGTATATAATTTCCCCTCTAACCAAGTGCACACTTTCTGTTTCGTGTGAATATAAGTATATAATTTCCCCTCTAACCAAGTGCACACTTTCTGTTTCGTGTGAATATAAGTATATACTTTCCCCTCTAACCAAGTGCACACGTTCTGTTTCGTGTGAATATAAGTATATAATTTCCCCTCTAACCAAGTGCACACTTTCTGTTTCGTGTGAATATAAGTATATAATTTCCCCTCTAACCAAGTGCACACTTTCTGTTTCGTGTGAATATAAGTATATATTTCCCCTCTAACCAAGTGCACACTTTCTGTTTCGTGTGAATATAAGTATATAATTGTCCCTCTAACCAAGTGCACACTTTCTGTTTCGTGTGAATATAAGTATATAATTTCCCTCTAACCAAGTGCACACTTTCTGTTTCGTGTGAATATAAGTATATAATTTCCCCTCTAACCAAGTGCACACTTTCTGTTTCGTGTGAATATAAGTATATAATTTCCCCTCTAACCAAGTGCACACTTTCTGTTTCGTGTGAATATAAGTATATAATTTCCCCTCTAACCAAGTGCACACTTTCTGTTTCGTGTGAATATAAGTATATAATTTCCCCTCTAACCAAGTGCACACTTTCTGTTTCGTGTGAATATAAGTATATACTTTCCCCTCTAACCAAGTGCACACTTTCTGTTTCGTGTGAATATAAGTATATAATTTCCCCTCTAACCAAGTGCACACTTTCTGTTTCGTGTGAATATAAGTATATAATTTCCCCTCTAACAAAGTGCACACTTTCTGTTTCGTGTGAATATAGGTATATACTTTCCCCTCTAACCAAGTGCACACTTTCTGTTTCGTGTGAATATAAGTATATAATTGTCCCTCTAACCAAGTGCACACTTTCTGTTTCGTGTGAATATAAGTATATAATTGTCCCTCTAACCAAGTGCACACTTTCTGTTTCGTGTGAATATAAGTATATAATTTCCCCTCTAACCAAGTGCACGCTTTCTGTTTCGTGTGAATATAAGTATATAATTTCCCCTCTAACCAAGTGCACACTTTCTGTTTCGTTGGAATATAAGTATATAATTTCCCCTCTAACCAAGTGCACACTTTCTGTTTCGTGTGAATATAGTTAAGTGATGTTAATTGTCGAAAAATTACTTCCATATTTATGTCCGTGCCTCTTGCAGATCCTTTTGCTCCTGAAGCGAACGTGCTATACAGCGCAATGTATATGTCTGTTATCTAGACGCCCGCAAAGCGTTTGATATCGTATGACATGATGACATTTTATATAAGGTGTTGGAATCTAGAATTGATCAAACCTCATTTGGTTCATTACTTCAAATGTACACATCTATGCGAAGTTGTGTGCGCAACCACATTTTTATTTCCGACTGGTTAAGTACATAGGCGTGATCTGCGATAAGTATATGACCGTGTGCGACTCTATGCGCTTAGCAAATACAAAACTAAGAGGAAATCTTCACAGTATAATGAACAATGGAATTACCCAGAATGCTATAAGTCCCGTCTCCTGGGCAACTATATACAAATCGGTAGTGCACTCATATACTCAGGTCCGGAAACTGACCATCTCAGAACTGCCCTATGGACAACTGTTATTGATCAAGCAGGAATAAACACATATTTAAGCTTCATCTCAAAGGATCATATTACCCAAATCTGTGAGTTGCTGTTAGGTATGTCTACTTATGAACTTGATGAAGCAAGCCGTGACAATATCCAAATTACAGCAGTGAATATATTACATGCAATGTTCTATCGCGTGTACAACCATAGTGTGCTGTGGTACATGAATAAACATGAACAGAGCAGAACTGTTCAATAATGTAGATAAGGTGTCGAATTAAAATATGCTTGCCTTTTGTGCAAAGCGCAAATGCAAAAACCCAAACAATATTCGATATAAATAAGGTACAAATTACGGCGCCGCATAAATAAATAATTTGTTTTCAAATAAAATTAGCTTGTAACTGTATAATGTATATGTCGTTGAGACGGGAATTAGCATGGGTTCATAGCTTACATATACTCTACATTATTCTATTCTAGGGTAGGGCTGTGTTCTGAATTAGTTTGTCAACTCACGTAGTGTTAACATTTGAGTTCCTGTTTACACCATAAGTTTCGTTTCGGTAAGGTGTACTCTCGGGATCCGAGATTATAGTTACATCAATGTTTCGATTTTATTTTGCTAGGTTGGAAATTCGTGTCACAATGTTGCATATCTGTTATATGGTTGTTCGTGTGTTTGTTTTTGTAATTACATGTATAGTGCTTAATTACGTGATATAACAATGTTTGTTTGTATTCAATAATATTATAAATGTATCTGTATTATACATGTATGTGATAGCTCTCCTATACTGGAGGGTAATATATATATCTATCTGTTTAAACATTAATTTCAATTAGAAAATATCTTGACATCATACTAGAACCTAAATTTAGATTCCTCAAACCTTTATTTCTTGTAAAACGTGAAGCAAGTTTTAACAACTTATATTAATCATTCTCGTTGGCGCTGTTGAAAGCTTAAATGTGGTCATTCGTGTGGGAGGAAACCGGAGTATCCGGAGTAAACCCACCTGTCCGATATGACGACCACCGTACCATCGCAATCCTTCCCGGTCTGGCATTGGTGAGAAGCGAGCTAGCTAACCACTGTGCTATCCATAGTAACATCTTACCGGAACTTACTGATACACATATCACTTATCATTCACATGAGCCCCACTGCTATTGCTATGCACAACTGGTTATACATGAAGTTATTTGTCACTGGAATAAAATAGATTCGAAATGTATTTTTATAGACGTGACTATTCATTCCTGTATATCCATAGTAACATCTTACCGGAACTTACTGATACACAACTCATCATTCCCATGAGCCCCACTGCTATTGCTATGCGCAATTGGTTATACAGTCAAACCTGTCTTAAGCAGCCAGCCAAGGGAGTCAGAGAAAGTGGTTGCTTAGCACAGATGGCTGTTTAATATAGGTCAAATATATAATAAAACAACCGATTGGGAATCTGGAAACTGGCTGCTTAATACAGGTTGGTTGCTTAATGGAGGTGACCACTAACACAGGTTTGACTGTACATCAATATATTCGAAATGTATTTTTACAGACGAGACTTGATATGGCCAGAACCCATATAACTCAGTTAGTATAGAGGTAGATAGATTGACCCCGCAACATTACATTGGAGATACGTGTGCATATTAAGTGTGCATATTAAGTGTGCATATTAAGCGTGCATATTAAACGTGCATATTAAGTGTGCATATTAAGTGTGCATATTAAGCGTGCATATTAAACGTGCATATTAAGTGTGCATATTAAGTGTGCATATTAAGCGTGCATATTAAGTGTGCATATTAAGCGTGCATATTAAACGTGCATATTAAACGTGCATATTAAGTGTGCATATTAAGTGTGCATATTAAGCGTGCATATTAAGTGTGCATATTAAGTGTGCATATTAAGCGTGCATATTAAACGTGCATATTAAGTGTGCATATTAAGTGTGCATATTAAGCGTGCATATTAATTGTGCATATTAAGTGTGCATATTAAGCGTGCATATTAAACGTGCATATTAAACGTGCATATTAAGTGTGCATATTAAGTGTGCATATTAAGCGTGCATATTAAGCGTGCATATTAAGTGTGCATATTAAGTGTGCATATTAAGCGTGCATATTAAACGTGCATATTAAGTGTGCATATTAAGTTTGCATATTAAGCGTGCATATTAAGTGTGCATATTAAGTGTGCATATTAAGTGTGCATATTAAACGTGCATATTAAGTGTGCATATTAAGCGTGCATATTAAGTGTGCATATTAAGTGTGCATATTAAACGTGCATATTAAGTGTGCATATTAAGCATGCATATTAAGTGTGCATATTAAGCGTGCATATTCAGCGTGCATATTAAGCGTGCATATTAAGCGTACATATTAAGCGTGCATATTAAGCGTGATAATGCAACAATTCCAGGAATAGTCAAGGAACAATAGTTGCTTGTTGTTATTACATTGTCCAGCACTGTAGCATGGCTGTTATTACATTGTCCAGCACTGTAGTATGGTAGTTATTACATTGTCCAGCACTGTAGTATGGCTGCTATTACATTGTCCAGCACTGTAGTATGGTAGTTATTACATTGTCCAGCACTGTAGTATGGCTGTTATTACATTGTCCGGCACTGTAGTATGGTAGTTATTACATTATCCGGCACTGTAGTATGGTAGTTATTACATTGTCCAGCACTGTAGTATGGCTGTTATTACATTGTCCAGCACTGTAGTATGGCTGTTATTACATTGTCCAGCACTGTGGTATGGTTGTTATTACATTGTCCAGCACTGAGGTATGGTAGTTATTACATTGTCCAGCACTGTAGTATGGCTGTTATTACATTGTCCAGCACTGTAGTATGGTAGTTATTACATTGTCCAGCACTGTAGTATGGCTGTTATTACATTGTCCAGCACTGTAGTATGGTAGTTATTACATTGTCCGGCATTGTAGTTTGGCTGCTATTACATTGTCCAGCACTGTAGTATGGCTGTTATTACATTGTCCAGCACTGTAGTATGGTTGTTATTACATAGTCCACCACTGTAGTATGGTTGTTATTACATTGTCCAGCACTGTAGTATGGCTGTTATTACATTGTCCAGCACTGTAGTGTGGTTGTTATTACATTGTCCGGCACTGTAGTATGGTAGTTATTACATTGTCCGGCACTGTAGTATGGTAGTTATTACATTGTCCAGCACTGTAATATGGTAGTTATTACATTGTCCGGCACTGTAGTATGGTAGTTATTACATTGTCCAGCACTGTAGTATGGTAGATATTACATTGTCCGGCACTGTAGTATGGCTGTTATTACATTGTCCAGCACTGTAGTATGGCTGCTATTACATTGTCCAGCACTGTAGTATGGTAGTTATTACATTGTCCAGCACTGTGGTATGGTTGTTATTACATTGTCCAGCACTGTAGTAGTCACTACCATTAACATTACGTACCGATTCAACTAGAAATATTCGTACAAGATTAATTTAGAAAATATAAGGATTATTCTCTCAACCAATCAGAATCCTTCCACGTGTTATTACACGTGTGTACATCTAATAAATTATGAGATGACTGTACTACACTGAATACGATCAAAGTGTTGTTATAAATAGGAGTATTAACAAAGAAGCAGTGACGTCACAGCATTTGATAAAGGGTTCTTGGACAGTATCAACTGCTTGATTTATTCAATCAAAAGTCTTTTGGTTGGACTTCCGGTTGGACTTCCGGTTGGACTTCCGGTTAATTATATTTTTCATTGGGCTGATACTAAGCTTTGTGCAAAAACAGCTGTTTTGCACACGATACTAAGTATTGTGATTGTCTAATGTATATATTATAAATAGAAATGTTCGTACTATATTTCTGCAATATTCGCGCCTAAAATCAACAAGCTATTTTGGCGCGCATAAAGATGATTACACGAGAAATTAATTTGTGTATCGTTAATTTATCTTACCGTGAGGCTGATGTACGTAAATATTATCTCACCGCGAGAGATTATGTAATAATTGTCGGTTTCTTTTGATGAGGCGCCAATATGTCTGGCTGTTTCATTAAAGTTACGATTTTGATTGCGTAAGGTAACAGGTGGTCAGCGCCACGCTGTCTGACTGAAATGTATATAATTCCGAGTAAATGTAAAGAGAAATCAGAGCACAAAAGGCTGTCCTTATGCAAGGATTGATTGTGTATCTCAAATAGAAAACAATTACTGTTTCTATGACACTAGAGACGAGATGTCTTCTGTATATTAATTTAATATACTTATAAAACGAACTATAAACTGAACTTAAGTGTTACGGACACATTGGGTAGCGGTGGATTAAGTAGCACCGTATGTCTTGAATAGAATACGTGATAGCTAATATAAAAGACGAGATGTCATCTGTATATTAATTTAATATACTTATATAACGAACTATAAATTGAACTTAAGTGTTACGGACACATTGGGTAGCGATGGATTAAGTAGCACCGTATAGCACCGTGGTAGATATTACATTGTCCGGCACTATAGTATGGTTGTTATTACATTGTACAGCACTGTAGTATGGTAGTTATTACATTGTCCAGCACTGTAGTATGGTAGTTATTACATTGTCCAGCACTGTAGTATGGTAGTTATTACATTGTCCAGCACTGTAGTATGGTAGTTATTACATTGTCCAGCACTATAGTATGGTAGTTATTACATTGTCCAGCACTGTAGTATGGCTGTTATTACATTGTCCGGCACTGTAGTATTGATGTTATTACATTGTCCAGCACTGTAGTATGGTATTTATTACATTGTCCAGCACTGTAGTATGGTTGTTATTACATTGTCCAGCACTGTAGTATGGTAGTTATTACATTGTCCAGCACTGTATTGTGGCTGTTATTACATTGTCCAGCACTGTAGTTTGGCTGTTATTACATTGTCCAGCACTGTAGTATGGTTGTTATTACATTGTCCAGCACTGTAGTATGGTAGTTATTACATTGTCCAGCACTGTAGTGTGGTTGTTATTACATTGTCCGGCACTGTAGTATGGTAGTTATTACATTGTCCAGCACTGTAGTTTGGCTATTACAAAGTTTCAAAGTTTCAAAGTTGTATTTGTTTAAATCCAGAAGGTCTCAAACCCATGTGGCATACATGTACATATACAAAAATATGGCGACAGCAATTCATTATATCAATATATCTAATTAATTATATAATACTAAAGTAAATATTTATATGTGATAATATGTTATAATATAGATGAAAAAATCTTTAATAACATAATTTATGCATGCCATGTTAACTTACTTTAAAGGCTTTTATTTTTATAAGTAACACACCAAACATCGTTCATGCAATTATTAAGAACGTATTAAGTAAATAATAAATTTATTATTAGTATATAAATAAAATTATTTTATTATATAGATTAATATTCTGAAAACTAAAATATATAATCAATTGAACGCCCAGCCAAAACGACAACATTTCATTTCCTGCTGCTCACGATGAAACAATGTGCCATTCTGGTGTTATTTGACCGATCTCCATGAAATAAAAAGTATTTGTTGATAGAAAAAGGTCTTCCGGTCGGGACCACAAGGGCATATCAGTGATCTGGTTAACATCACTAGAAGAAACCGTCTCCAAGCCGTCCACAACACACGCAGTTACCACAGTGCCGACTGTGACATCGACCACTCTCTTGTCATCGCAAATGTGGTACTGCAACCAAGAAAGAAGTTCCACCAAGCTAAGCCAAAGTGTCTCCCTAAGATCAACACGACCCATATCACCGATACAGACAGGACCAACAAATTCATGTCCCTCATCGAGGATATCGCCCCAGCCGATGCTGGCATATCTGCTGAAGCTAGATGGCGCCACATAACTCAACCATCCACAAATCTGCCATCGAAAAACGAAATGTTGACTGGTATGAAGCAAATGCACAAGTTCTGGAACCTGTGACAGAAAGTAAAAGGCAGGCCCTCGTCAACTGGAAGAAAGCACAAACCCAGCAAAACTTGGAATTACTCAGGAAATCCAGGAGTGATTGCTAGAAGACAGCCAGGAAATGTGGCAACGACTATTGGCTCCAGCTATGCTCCATCATAGAGCATGCTTCCTCCTCCGGCAACATAAAGTCCATGTACGAAGGCATCTAACAGGCCACTGGTCCCAATGTGAAGAAAACGGCTCCACACAAAACCAAGTCAGGCGAGGTAATCACCGACCGAAGCAAGCAGATGGAGAGATGGGTAGAGCATTACCTTGAACTTTACTCCACAGAGAAGACAGTCTCCGAGAAGGCCCTCAACATCATCCCGACACTTCCCGTACTTGAGGAGCTCGACAGCGAGCCAACCATGGCTGAACTTGAAAAAGCCATCAAAGCCCTCACCAGCGGAAAAGCAGCAGGAACTGATGTCATACCCCCGGAGCTGATTAAACAAGGGAAGCCAGCTCTACTACCACTTCTTCATGAACTTCTCTGTCTATGCTGGAAGGAAGGTGAAGTGCCACACGACAAGACATGCGCGATGCAAAGATAGTCACACTCTTCAAGAATAAGGGTGACAGAAGCGACTGCAACAAATATCGCGGCCTATCCCTACACAGCATTGTTGGCAAAGTATTTGCTCGGGTTATTCTCGCAAGACTGCAGGTGGTAGCAGAGCGCATATACCCAGAATCCCAGTGTTGTTTCCGATCTGGCCGATCCACCGTCGACATGATCTTTTCAGTGAGGCAACTCCAGGAAAAGTGTAGGGAGCAACAACAGCCACTGTACCTCGCATTCGTGGACCTAACAAAGGCATTCGACCTGGTCAGTCGCTGTGGACTTTCCAAACTGCTACACAAGATTGGCTGTCCACCAAAATTGCTAAGCATGATCACGTCGTTCCACAAAGACATGAAGAGCACCATCAGCTTCGACGGCGACACTTCCAAGCCTTTTCCCATCCTCAGCGGAGTCAAGCAAGGCTGCGTCCTCGCACCGACGCTCTTCGGCATCATCTTCTCACTCCACCTGACATATGCCTTCCAGTCCTCCTCTGACGGTGTCTACCTCCACACCCGACACGATGGCAAGCTATACAACTTGGCCCGCTTGTGCGCCAAAACCAAAACAACTCGTGTCCTACTCAGGGAGATGTTGTTCGCTGACGATGCAGCACTCGCAAGCCACACACACGATGGCCTCTAGTGCCTCATGGATCAGTTCTCCAATGCATGCCGTGAGTTTGCCCTAACCATCAGCATAAAGAAAACAGAGGTCATGACCCAGAACGTTGCAGATCCAGCGCCCATAGCCATTAACGGCTCTACACTCGCCATGGTCGACAACTTCAGATATCTAGGCTCACTGATATCCAACAACCTGTCCCTCGATGCTGAGATCAATGCTTTGATTGGGAAAGCAGCCACCGTCATGTCAAAACTCACCAAGAGAGTCTGGGAGAACAGAAACCTAACTGCATACTCAGCACGCTCCTCTACGGTAGTGAGTCATGGACGACATATGCCAGACAAGAGACAAAGCTGAACTCATACAATATGAGGTGCCTTCGCAGGATCTTGGGAATCACTTTGGAAGATAGGGTCATCAATACAGAGGTCCTCAGCAGAGCGAGTTCAACAACCATCTATGCAATGCTCAGTGAACGCCGCCTGCGCTGGCTAGATCATGTCCGACGCATGGATAAAGGAGGCATCCCCAAAGATCTACTGTACGGTCAACTTGAACAAGGATCACGTCCAACTGGTCGCCCACACCTAAGATACAGGGACGCTTGTAAGAGGGACCTGCGTTCAGCGCAAATCAACATAGAGTATTGGGAGGACACAGCATCAAACCGGTCATCATGGAGACACGTTGTGAAAGCTGGGGTCAGACGAGCAGAGGCTGAGCGAACTACGCTTCGTGAGCAGAAACGACAGAAGCGAAAGGCATCAACCAAACTGGATGATTCGATCTTCACCTGCGATGAGTGCAACAGAGACTGCCACTCAAGAATAGGCATACTCAGTCACCGCAGAAGATGGTCCCCAACAAGAGCGCAATCCATCGTATCATAAGACGGACGGAGGCTGATGATGACACGCATGATTGAGGAGAAAGCAAACTTGATTCTTGCTTCTATGCATACATCTTTCGTAATACATATGTTGTTAATACATCAACCTCATCATTAATTAGCAATTCGATCCGCATATGGAAAGATCGCATTGGAACCAGTTACAACTGGTGTACTATTACATGTCAGTGTGTGCCTACAGGAAGGCATCGACTTCATATAATTGAATGCATCAGATTACATTCACACAGAAGCTCGCAATAAAATCAGTTGTGTATTGCACGTCCGTACGTCCATGCTTGAAGTCATGGACTGACATTCACACAGAAGCTCGCAATAATACCAGTTGTGTATTGCACGTCAGTACGTCCATGCTTGAAGTCATGCACTGACATTCACACAGAAGCTCGCAATAAAACCAGTTGTGTATTGCACGTCAGTACGTCCATGCTTGAAGTCATGCACTGACATTCACACAGAAGCTCGCAATAAAACCAGTTGTGTATTACACGTCAGTACGTACATGCTTGAAGTCATGAACTAACATTCACACAGAAG
The DNA here is from genome assembly GCA_014843695.1 of Archivesica marissinica. Classification (NCBI taxonomy): domain Eukaryota; kingdom Metazoa; phylum Mollusca; class Bivalvia; order Venerida; family Vesicomyidae; genus Archivesica; species Archivesica marissinica. The sequence continues at coordinate 54,717,846 of CM026401.1, forward strand.
CTCGCAATAAAACCAGTTGTGTATTACACGTCAGTACGTACATGCTTGAAGTCATGAACTAACATTCACACAGAAGCTCGCAATAAAACCAGTTGTGTATTACACGTCAGTACGTCCATGCTTGAAGTCATGAACTGACATACATACAGAAGCTCGCAATAACACCAGTTGTGTATTGCACGTCCATACGTCCATGCTTGAAGTCATGAACTGACATTCACACAGAAGCTCGCAATAAAACCAGTTGTGTATTGCACGTCCGTACGTCCATGCTTTAAGTAATGAACTAACATTCACATAGAAGCTCGCAATAACACCAGTTGTGTATTGCACGCCCGTACGTCCATACCTGAAGTCATGAAATGACATTCATACAGAAGCCCGACATACAATCAGTTGAATTGATGTATATTGCACGTCCGTACGTCCATTCTTGAAGTCATGAACTGACATTCACACAGAAGCCCGACATACAATCAGTTGAAAACACACACCACAACAAAACACCAAAACCACAAAAAAATGTATATTACAGGCCAGTACCACATGCCTACTTGAAGGCATTTAGTGACGTTCGCAAATGGCCGCCTCTATGAGCCAATAGGCGCTCGGACATTTCCCGCCAAAATTGCAAGAACATGTTTAAATTAGACTAATATTTCACACTTCCGCACATATTTACATTTCTGTATAATTTCAAAGGATTATTAGTTAAAGCTATGCTGGTTAGACTTCGGTGTAAAATACTGTATATCAGGAGAGAGTATTCGCTTAGTTTAAACAATATTTTATTCAAGAATAGTTGCAATAGCACAGTTGGATTGGTGGAAAAGTTACATACTTATATAGTAACTTATTATATTATAGTGACTGGGTGCTCTAGTAGTGAATAGGTGCTCTGGTAGTGACTGTGTGCTCTGGTAGTGCCTGGGTGCTCTGGTAGTGACTGGGTGCTCTGGTAGTGCCTGGGTGCT